>JARYHS010010748.1:0-14998 GCA_031002005.1 Vandiemenella viatica | reverse complement strand
GATATCATTAATATATTAAGACGTACTAATTCTTTCTGCGTGAACCTTTGTGGAACATGTGGTGCTACATTTGATCAGAACAAATCGGCTAGCGAACAATTCATAAGAGGTATCAGCGTGTTATACAGTCGTGCAGAAATGCCAAGGACAGGACGATGACCACAGCAAGACGCAGGGATGTCCGCTACATGTCTAGTATGTGAGACAACAAAACCCATTAGTCACAGGGCAATAGACAGCAAACGCAGGTGCCACTCTACGCTTGTAATAGGCCCAGGAAAGTTTCGACTGAAAGGCAAGATAAATAGAGACAGTAAACACAAATTATTTTCACTTCCCGATGACAATGGTATTATTGGCGACGTTTGGAAAGTTACAGCGGCGTATGATAGGGATATGGTGGCAGTATGCGTGGAAATGCTGAGTTTGGAGAAGTAAAATTGATCTGAAAATAAGACGAACCTAAAACTGTAAATTACGCTGATTTTTGCTTATCGGCTCCCGAACATGTTTACAGGAAGAAATGACCGAACGACGCTGATCGCGAGGAGGCAATGCGAGTCTTGCTGCGAACGTGGCGACGTCGAGCGGGCATTCGATCTTTGGTTTTCGACTTCGAGCTATTGGTTGGGGCATCTTGTTATCCACCGTCTGGTGATAGCTGTTCATCACCCATCACGACTTTACAGGATGCTACGCCTAGAAACCTTCTATCGCTGCCAGCATATTTCAGAGTCGATATCACGCAACTGCCTTCCTCTCCCGTCTATAAACGGCAAAGGACCATAGTTTGTGCCAGAGTTTTTACCGGAACTCAGTGTTCAAACACCCATTAAACGCCTTTGAGATATTTCATGCCCTCCAGCGGGTTATACCAATATGAATTAGTAAGACCGTTTTGTATATAATTTTAATCACGTATTTTCCGTCACATTGTTGTCATTTGATATTATTAAGAAATAAAGATCATTCACTTTTATTTGTTTGAAATAAAATAAAGATGTTACTATTTATTTGTAAATTCATGATTTTTTAAAAAAAATGTAGTATGATAACCACCTTTTCCTTATGAATCACTATTTCATATGTCAAAATATTAAGGTGTATTTGATTGAACCCACTGGTACAAAAAGTATCACATTCATCAATTTGCTCAGTCTTCGTGTTTTAAGCCGAGGCATTAAACACTATTCCCATAAAAGATAACATCATTAATTACGCCCTCACCACAACAATAAACGTTAACATTTCAAACGCTGTACTTTTTATTTCACTTCCTTGACTGCATCTCAACACGTTGTTTATAAATGGTGGTAGGTTACACTCTTCTTTTACGTTCCCGTAAGTTATGCATGTACAGCAAGAATCTCTTCTTTTGTTATAACTGGGAGCTCTCTGAAATATATTGATATATTGATATTTTAAACCCATCTCCTTTATAATACCAAACTCTCCATTTAAAATTATTAATTAATCTTTTAAATACCACCAATGGCATAAAAATGTTTCCTGCTTTATTTAAATTTATCCTTAACATTTTAATATCAAATTACTTCTTGTATCCTAATTTTCCTTTAAACGCTCATCTACTATCATTTAGTACCCTTACCGCCTTGATACCCATTTCCAATAAGATAAAGTTCAATAGCATAACTTAATGTTTAATTCGGGAGTTTCAAGATAACGTTTGTATAGAACAGTTGAAATTTCTTCTGTTAGCCTACAGTTTGAAGTTCTTTTGAATACTCTTCCATTTCTTTTTTCTCCAAGAAATATTAACAGCTCTGAAAGAAAGTTCTTCTGCTCATTTGAATTTGTTTAATTTTGTACATTTCATAGTCATATTTTATACCTAAAACCAGCAACACATTATTAATATCTATGAAGATCTCACCATCAACATGTATTATTACAAATTGAAAATTATTACTATATTATGTTGATGGCATTCCTCTTTCTTGATACTATTGTAAGAGATTTTCCAACAGCAGCTTTAATGGAAACATTTTTTTTTCGTCTGTTTGTTTTAATTTTTAAGACTAATTTGTTCAAATACAGCTGTAATTACAAAATCTGACACATCAGGATCAATCACATTAATGATCATATTATATCAAAAAGCATATCGTCATTTAAAACAGAAGTAATAGGTGTTACATTTAATTCAAGCGCCATCATTGTCCGAGGAAGGAATGTTGCAGTATACATATATAATCATATGTTATATGTGATACAAATTAGTATTGGGGATATATAGTATATTTCAGTTTGCTTAGTACTGGTTGTTTATTGATCAACACGTTCTGATTGGCAGTCGTAATATGGGTGCCATTATATCCCGTTTCACTGTCATTTCTCATTTTTAAAATCCTACTCGTAATTCCGTTATAATTTATGAGAAATTCAAGATTGAAAAAAAAATTGCAAAATGCTGATTGTATTCCAACAGAACAGACGTTACATTAATAATGGCTGAATGGTCCCACGGGTTGAGTCGTCTTGTTCCTCTGAGAGAGGTGATGGTTTCGATTCCAGCTCGGTGTCATTTCTTTTTCTTTCTGTGTGCGTTCTGTTTTGTTACTATTCACTCTTTGTAACAGTAAAAAAAAATGATTTATATTAATTTTTTTTCGAAGGCTGGATGAGATTTTGACGAAACGTAGTATAAATATTTTTCATGCTGTGGGTGCGAATCAACTGTGACTTATCCCCTTCTTGATAGGAAGCGTGTTAATGGGCATTTAGTTACGTTCCGGAAATGCTTATCTGATTATAGTGAAACGTCGTACACGTGCTTTTGTTGTAGGACCTAAATACATGTTTATTGCTTTATGGAAATTCCACTTTTACTACTGTTAAAGAAATCTCTTATAATATAACGCCCTTCTAAGCAGAGGAAGTCGCTAGTAACTCCTAGTACGAACTATATTTTGGAGTTATTTACTGATAATTTGCAGCACGTTCAGGGTAATGGTTTCAGGCCAAAGTAAACGCTGATGTGTGAGTAATATTATTATTATAAGTACATATTCAATTTATGATTAAAGAAAGTAAATGTTGTGGGACATATATTCATCTGAGGAACTAGCGACGTAATTAGTAATGTAAAATATAGAAATTATGGTATCCAAGACAATTATAAAACATAGACAGTGTACGGAATGCTTGGCCACGAGAGCTAGTATTTGTGCGCGGATAGAGTCGAGCAGAATGATTAAGTTAGTGCTTTAGTGATGAGACCCTTGAGGATTATAGTGCATCTGTGTTGATCGCTAAACTATTGAAAATTGAGGTTTTTTTTCTTTTTACTTATGGTTTTACGCCTCGTCGAAATCGAGGTCGTTAGAGGCGGGATGGGACTTGGGACAAGGAACGGGAAGAAATTCGGTCATGGCCTTTTGAAGCAAGCATCCCGGATTCGTATGGAGTGATTTGGGGAATCCATGGAAAACCCAAATCTGGATGTCCGGACGGGGATTCGAACCGGCGTCCTCCCGAATGCGAGGCCGTAACGTCAACCACTCACCCATCACGCTCGGTTTGTGAATTGAGCTGATTTGGGAACGAACTGTTTGTGCCCCATTCATCGAACTTAAATCTTCGTAAACGAGTCTGATTAATATTTGGCTGGTGACCATCCTGTGGGATTTTGTTGACAACACTAAACTCAAATCAAATAATCGTGTAACATGTTTGGCGGACAGATCAGTAGTGTGGAATTGGCTGTGTGAGCTCACAAAGGATGCCGCCTCTATTGTTCTAATTGGATACATTGTATCATTCTATTGTTCTCCCCCTCCCATCTGTCAATCATTTTCACACCTCTATTGTTCTCTCCCCTCCCACCTGTCAATCATTTTCACACCTATTGTTCTCTCCCCTCCCACCTGTCAATCATTTTCACACCTATTGTTTTCTCCCCTCCCACTTGACTTGAGGGCCACTTGACTTGAGTGCCACTTGACTAACCTCAGTTCCCCCTCTATTGTTCGACCACTTGAGCGACCCAGGTGTGTCGCGCCAGCTGCCCTCGCGGTCCTTTGTTGTCCTCCCCACCTGTCAATCATGGCCACTTGTTTGAACACCTGCCTTCCCTAGCACCAGCTGCCCTCACTTGACTCGAGGGCCACTTGAGCGACCCCAACCACACCAGGTGTGTCACGCCAGCTGCCCTCGCGGTTCTTTGTTGTCCTCCCCACCTGTCAATCATGGCCACTTGTTTGAACACCTGCCTTCCCTAGCACCAGCTGCCCTTGGGGTTCTTTGTTAGGCCCCTTGAGCGACCCCCAACCACACCAGGTGTGTCGCGCCAGCTGCCCTCGCGGTCCTTTGTTCTATTGTCAGACCACTTGAGCGGCCTCTAACCGTCATCTGCGAAGCAGCAGCTGCCCATTCTATTGTCAGACCCCTAACCCCACCAGCTGCATGGTATAATTGGGGCTACAGGCTCAAAAAGTGCGGTTCTTGCACGGAACACCTCTATTGTTCTAATTGGATACATTGTATCATTCTATTGTTCTCCCCCTCCCACCTGTCAATCATTTTCACACCTATTGTTCTCCCCCCTCCCACTTGACTAAGGGCCACTTGACTTACCACTTGACTTGAGGGCCACTTGACTAACCACTTGACATGAGGACCACTTGACTAACCTCAGTTACACCCCTATTGTCCTTGACCACGCCCCCTTTTCCTCCCCTCCCCCTCCCTCCCCCCCCATCTCCTACACTAACCCCAGCTTCACCACCCCAGTACCAGCTATCGATTTTATTGGTCTTTTGCCAGTCCATATTCGCCTGGAGTGATTTTAGGAAAAAAAACGAGAATATGGATGCTCAGACGGGGATTCGAACCAGAGGTAACCTCAGCTTCACCACCCTAGTACCAAATGTCGATTCTATTGGTCTTTTGCCAGTCCATATTCGCCTGGAGTGATTTTAGGAAAAAAACGAGAATATGGATGCTCAGACGGGGATTCGAACCAGAGGTAACCTCAGCTTCACCACCCTAGTACCAGCTGTCGATTCTATTGCTCTTTTGCCAGTCCATATTCGCCTGGAGTGATTTTAGGAAAAAACGAGAATATGGATGCTCAGACGGGGATTCGAACCAGCGATCGTTGTTTGACGGCATTCAATGGACGGGAATAGGCAATATACTTTTATATTGAGCGCTTAATAAAATGCGATTTAAACCAATGAGGTTTCTTTCTTAAGTTAGGAATTAATGTCTTTAAACATACGACGAACGAGAATATGGATGCTCAGACGGGATTCGAACCAGCGATCGTTGTTTGACGGCATTCGATGGACGGGAATAAGCATTATACTTTTATATTGAGCGCTTAATAAAATGCGATTTAAACCAATGAGGTTTCTTTCTTAAGTTAGGAATTAATGTCTTTAAACATACGACGAAAACACATTTCTGAAAGCTCATTTAACGTAATATTAAGCACGTCATTTTTACCCCAATCACACTAAGTACGATGATAAAATTTATACAGCGTTGATTGTAAAAAACTGAGCTTTCTATTTACATAAATATACTTTAAAAAAAAACAATATTTCCGATAGCTGATAACAAATTTCGCTCGTTGAGCCAGAGGTTGCTGCCCTAAAGAGGGGTCGAGTCTAACACAATGCTCCCTTTTGTTATCGGCACTCGAATGCGTCAGCTGCACAGCCTGTAACTCAACTTCATTTCGCGTAATATTAAGCTTTTAATTTCTACTCTTTACATAACGCGAGAAAAAAAAGTTTATATCATGATAATTCTATGAAAATAACCTTTCCAATTAAACTTTAATATTTTTTAAAAAACTTGTACGTCTGATAGCTGATCTTAAATTTGGGCTTCTGAGCCACGCTTTGTATTGCCGGGGGGGAGAGAGGTTTCTATAGCGTATGCGGCGTTACTGCGTGGGGTCCAATATTCCAAATAAATACGAGTACCAATACTCTCGACCCTTTACACTAACGCTCACAGCTTCAGTTGATATTCAAACAGCCTCCTATTCATGAATAAAAAGTATTGTTGATATTGATATGTCAAGCGATCTACTCTAAAAAAGTACCCTATTGTATGAAGCATGCGGACTTTGCGTTTATTCATTCCACATTTAATACTCCAACACTACACACAGTTTGAGTTGAGAGACTTCTCTATTCACAGCCTCGGGAGGACGGCGGTTCGAACCCCCGTCCGGGCATCCAGATTTGGGTTTTCCATGGTTTCCCAAATCACTCCAGGCAAATGCCAAAGACAAAACTCGTCAAGAACACAGGCAAGATATGAATGGCAGGCCCCCGGTTCGAAATTCCGTATCGGTGGTGGATACTCATAGGCATGTAACCAGACATAGCTTACTGTGAAGTATTCAAGGTTCCGCTGCGTGAACGCTACTTCGTTGTTTGCAGAGTTTAATTTTCTAAACAGCCGCTCACTCTTAGCGCGCACAATTAAAAGTGAAGTACTTTAAGCTTCTGGTTGAAACCTTACCAAAGGAGATATATTGGAGATAGGGTGGCTAGTTCCTTCCATCCTTATCTTACTTAAGGGCACCTGCAGTTTAACGTAGAAAAATTTGGGTTTTCCATGGTTTCCCAAATCACTCCAGGCAAATGCCAAGTGCTTCCTTCAAAAGACCATGGTAGAATTCCTTCCCAATCCTGGCCCCCCCATCCTTGCCCCCCATCCTTTCCCGTCTCTAAAGACCGAACGGAGCTCCGTTACCTTATTTCACATGTCTAATGTTGCTGGCTGCAACGTTGTATGACAGATCAATTTTGATACGGAGGTGGGTAAAGAACGTGTTTGAAGTGTGTAACTTATATGTAAGCAACCAGGTTAGTATGGATATCACCCGAAAAATTAATGCTATGGAAAGCCTTTTTTTTTTCTGGCTTCACTTCGTTGACGTCAAAATCGTTAGAAGTGGGAAAGGACCGGGGAGCAAGTAACTGGCAGAAATTCGACAATGACCTTTTGAACAAACCAAGGCGAAATTTCAAATGTGGGTGCCCGGACAATGATTCGAAACCGCATCTTCCCGAATGCGAATCTCATGTGTATTAATGTCAGGCCACGAACTAAGAGACCGGTATTTTGCGCGGCCTAAGAAGAACGAAATTTCGCGCGCCGGTTTTCCGGATGCAACGCGTTTGTATTTTTCTATACAGCAGCAGCTTACTGTGGGGCCCAAGCCACCTCAGCAAACACTTTTGGATATCCATGTATCAGTGGCACCATGAGATGGTGAGTTGAAATAACCTAACCTTAATTTACTCTAACCAACTATAACAAACATTTTAACATTCTGTATTAACCAGACTTTAGCATAAGTTCTGTCTCAGAAAGTGCCATAAGTTTTTAACCAATATTTTGCTATATTTGACCAGTATTCCCGAATTTTTATCTATTTTTGCACTTTTTAAATGAAATTCATCGAAAGTGGCACTTACTAACTGATATCTAACATAATTTATGTTTCATCTGGTATTGAGCCCATTATGTTTCGGTCTTGTGGAGGGTCGTGTTGTTTAATGAAACTTGTGATGTTCTCATCTTCTGCATGCTCTGGTTAGTTCAACTTCAGTACTTTAGTGTGACTTTCGACAGGTATGTACTACTCAAGTTGTCCGATGTCATATCGGGCCGTGAACAGAATGAGTTTCATTTATGATGGAACACCGCATCATGTCGCACGTTTTTTTTTTCTATTTTGGTGGATGCACTCAACACACATCGTATGGCATGATGCACACCTTCTAACCATGTAAACCGATGACATCTTTCGTATAGTGAAGTGGTATAATTGCGGTGATGTTTTACCTGTTTTTCACGATCTTGTTCCGACTGTGCACTTCCTCTGACGTGTCTATATTGATGGTAAACGTTATGCGTGTATGTGAGAGAGAGAGTGAGAGCCATTGCCTTTAAACGCAGACTGCCTTCCGTGTAACTGCGTTAAGTCAGTTTCTGCACACATATACGTTGTTTCACCTCGTTTGGTACAAACACTAGGCTAGTATATATATTTATCACCCTGTGCACTTCCTCTGACGTGTCTATAATGTTGGTAACGTTATGTGTGTTTAGACTCTGCATATTATTGTTATGAAAATAAAGAGTGAGCAAACATGTAATTCATACAATTTACGTCTTTTGTGGAGGAAATTTAAAGAGTACTCCAGATACACATGTGAATGCAGCATCCGATGCACTTCCACTGACACGTCTATCATGATGGTTACGTGACGTGTGTGTTGACTCTGGAGAACTCTACCAAGTTTCGTTATTCATCTGAAAATATTTATTACTGAAAAAAAAAAAAAACACATTTTAGTTTATCTGGTGACTGCCATTACACTTTTTTCCCCCATATAACACGTATTTCTGTAATCCACACACATTATATGAACGATATTGTGATACACGCAGGTGTGATTTTTATGTCAACCATTGACTTCATTCATGGACGAAATTTACATTTTTACCGATTTTTGTTATATATGACAAAATTTCTTGATTTTGTACATTTTCACACTGTTTTTTTTATGATATTCATAGAAACAGCCGCATACGTACTTATATCCAACAAATTTATGTCTTTTCGAATGTTGGCGTCTATTACAATTCGCTCTTCAGACCAGTATGTAAGTGATGAAGCGTCACGCCACTCATAAAAATAACTCTGTAAAGGGTTTTATTAATGGAAAGTGGATAAAATAAAACAAATTGAATAACTTAGTATGTGTATTTTATTCACACTGTTCACATCAATGTAGTATCCTGGGTTATAATTCTTAATTACTACATTGTTAATAACAGGTAATACAAGTAAATTTTTATATGCAATAAGTTCATATTTTAGTAGATTATAGTCCAGTGACGAACTGGGGGCCAATTGAGTCACATAAACATCACGAATATGCATATCAACCAGTTTTTTGCACTGTTGCCATATGATAGTCTCGTAGCACTTTACTAGATAAAATGCCCACAAATTCTGTGTAGTATCTTGCAACTAGGGTATCCCCACCTCTTCTTGACGGTCAAGGCGCTGGACACTGCAGGCTGCGCGTCGATGAGGTTCTTCCAAGTTGAAATCGCTGAAGAAGATGCCGCTGGTGGGGTCAACATTTGGGTAAAAACATACAGTTTTTCGTCCTGGCAATCGTACGGAAGGAGACGGCGTTCTCACAAGTGGAATGTTTGTCTGGGAGCTGCCTGTGTAGAACAAATCTGACACTACATCCAATACTTGAGTCAGCACGACCCATTCTTCATACGTTAGTATAACCTTGGTGCGGTATCCAACTTTTTCGAGCACTACTACTGGCTCAAATTCGTGTTTGGACGATAAACCTATCGTCAAACGCTTAGAATCACAATAGTCCGGGGTGGTGGGGGTAAAAAAAAACATCAGTACCGGGCTGGCCATCTCTGTACACTGGCACTAGAATTCCATTTGGGTAGTAATCAGGCCTAGTCCGTGGTGGTGGGGGTAAACGTGTTCAGTCCTGTCCTTATGTAAGGCTGTTACGACTGAAAAACTCTAACGCCAGACCATACATACCAAGCGGCATTACATTTTATTTGAAAGTACTGAGAAGTAAGGGATTCGTTGTCCGGAATTATGGAGAAACTGTTCTAGTGTTGTGTCAACGTGAGTTAAACATCGTGCTGTTATCGAATTTTTAACTGCCGACAAAGTGATTCCTACTGCGATTCATCGTCGTTTCAAGGCTGTTTATACCGACAATACCGTTGATAGGTCTACTGTAAATCGATTGGCACTAAAATTTGGTGATTGCGAGAATGTAAAGGCCATAATTGTATGGACTGGCGGCATGGACTGGGAAGGAATTCGGGTATGGTATTTTGAATGAATAACTCGACATTCATCTGGAGTTGGTGGTTGTGGTTTTCTTTTTTTATGGTTCTACGCCTCGTCGACATCGAAGCCTTTAGAGGTGGGAAAGGACAGTGGACGACGAACGGTGGGGAATTCGGCCATGTCAAATGAAGAAATCACCCCGTCATTCGCATCGAGTTATTTGGGGAAACCATGGAAAACTCAAATCTGGATGCCCGGACTGGGATTCGAGCCCACGCCCTCCCAAAATGCTAGGCCAGATCTTTACCGATCACGAGGTGTGATAGGACTGGTGCAAGGATCGGGATCGAATTTAGGCATGGTCTTTTGAAGGAACCAACCCAACATTCACCTGAAGTACGGAGTAATGGCTCGTTTGGTCATTATGACCAGGGTTTTTTATTGCCTGCGCATTCCCCCTCTATGGTGATTGCGAGAATGTAATGGCCATAATTGTATGGACTGGCGGCAAGGACTGGGAAGGAATTCGGGCATGGTATTTTGAATGAATAACTCGACATTCATCTGGAGTTGGTGGTCGTGGGTTTCTTTTTTTAGGGTTCTACGCCTCGTCGACATCGAAGCCTTTAGAGGTGGGAAAGGACAGTGGACGAGGAACGGTGGGGAATTCGGCCATGGCAAATGAAGAAAATCATCCCCGTCATTCGCCTCGAGTTATTTGGGGAAACCATGGGAAACTCAAATCTGGATGCCCGGACTGGGATTCGAGCCCACGCCCTCCCAAATGCTAGGCCAGATCTTTACCGATCACGAAGTGTGATAGGACTGGTGCAAGGATCGGAATGGAATTCAGGCATGGTCTTTTGAAGGACCCAACCCAACATTCACCTGAAGTACGGAGTAATGGCTCGTTTGGTCATTATGACCAGGGTTTTTTATTGCCTGCGCATTCCGCCTCTATCCTAGCCTACTTGAACTTAACAGGGTGTAGAGAACCTACAGTTTAAACTTGAAACCGAACAACGGAAGTGTTAAGGCGTAACTACATTACGACGCAAGTTGTGAAAGATGTGAAGGTCAGGTTGAGGGCTTTTGACTTTCCCGTCAGATGGCTTAAGCACCGAATGCAGTAATTTCATAAAAAGCATGGAAAGCCGAAATCTTGATGGTCGGGGCAGGGATTCAAACCCACGTCCTCCCGACGCCTTTTTGAAGGAAACACACCGGCATTCGCTTGGAATGATTTAGGTAAACCATTAAAAACCCAAATTTGGATGCCTGGACGGGGGTTCGAACCCGCGTCCTCCCGAATGTGAGGCCAGAGAGTTAACCGCTCACCCACCACGCTCAGTATGAGCCGTAAGAATACGCACAATACTTTGTCCAAAACACTCGCCGCCACAAACGTCTTTCGCCGAACTTATCGCAGTTAGTAAGTCTTTGTCACTCAATATCCGTACAGTATGCAATATGCCTCTGCCAAAGAAACGGGATAAGTAGCAAGATTGTGTAGTTGATTAGAGTTACTGTATTAGTCTCTAACATGCAGCGTCCCAGCTAAAGATGTTTTGTCAAAGTTCACACTATTTCCCTGTGTCTCTGGTGGCAGCAATATCTGCGTAACCAGTCATTTCAGATGTTTGGAAATTTCATGATTATCGAAGCACCATGCAAAAAATTACTTCTCAGAATAGATATTTTTCAGTATTGCCCACGAAAATTACAGAGCGTGGTGGGTGAGTGTTAACGTTCTGACCATGCATTCAGAAGGGCGCTGGTTCGAATCTCCGTCTGAGCATCCATATTCTGGTTTTCCATGGTTTCCCCAAATCACTCCAGGTGACCGTTCCCTGCATCAATCCTTTTTCCCGCCTCTAATGATGTCGATGTTGACGAGGTGTAAAGCCATACTGGTACGCTAATAATTTATCCACTTACGATGGTGATCCCTTAGTTCGTGGCCTGACATTAATACACATGAGATTCGCATTCGGGAAGATGCGGTTTCGAATCATTGTCCGGGCACCCACATTTGAAATTTCGCCTTGGTTTGTTCAAAAGGTCATTGTCGAATTTCTGCCAGTTACTTGCTCCCCGGTCCTTTCCCACTTCTAACGATTTTGACGTCAACGAAGTGAAGCCAGAAAAAAAAAAAGGCTTTTCCATAGCATTAATTTTTCGGGTGATATCCATACTAACCTGGGCTTACATATAAGTTACACACTTCAAACACGTTCTTTACCCACCTCCGTATCAAAATTGATCTGTCATACAACGTTGCAGCCAGCAACATTAGACATGTGAAATAAGGTAACGGAGCTCCGTTCGGTCTTTAGAGACGGGAAAGGATGGGGGGCAAGGATGGGGGGGGGCCAGGATTGGGAAGGAATTCTACCATGGTCTTTTGAAGGAAGCACTTGGCATTTGCCTGGAGTGATTTGGGAAACCATGGAAAACCCAAATTTTTCTACGTTAAACTGCAGGTGCCCTTAAGTAAGATAAGGATGGAAGGAACTAGCCACCCTATCTCCAATATATCTCCTTTGGTAAGGTTTCAACCAGAAGCTTAAAGTACTTCACTTTTAATTGTGCGCGCTAAGAGTGAGCGGCTGTTTAGAAAATTAAACTCTGCAAACAACGAAGTAGCGTTCACGCAGCGGAACCTTGAATACTTCACAGTAAGCTATGTCTGGTTACATGCCTATGAGTATCCACCACCGATACGGAATTTCGAACCGGGGGCCTGCCATTCATATCTTGCCTGTGTTCTTGACGAGTTTTGTCTTTGGCATTTGCCTGGAGTGATTTGGGAAACCATGGAAAACCCAAATCTGGATGCCCGGACGGGGGTTCGAACCGCCGTCCTCCCGAGGCTGTGAATAGAGAAGTCTCTCAACTCAAACTGTGTGTAGTGTTGGAGTATTAAATGTGGAATGAATAAACGCAAAGTCCGCATGCTTCATACAATAGGGTACTTTTTTAGAGTAGATCGCTTGACATATCAATTCAACAATACTTTTTATTCATGAATAGGAGGCTGTTTGAATATCAACTGAAGCTGTGAGCGTTAGTGTAAAGGGTCGAGAGTATTGGTACTCGTATTTTTTTTTGGACCCCACGCAGTAACGCCGCATACGCTATAGAAACCTCTCTCCCCCCGGCAATACAAAGCGTGGCTCAGAAGCCCAAATTTAAGATCAGCTATCAGACGTACAAGTTTTTTAAAAAATATTAAAGTTTAATTGGAAAGGTTATTTTCATAGAATTATCATGATATAAACATTTTTTTTTCTCGCGTTATGTAAAGAGTAGAAATTAAAAGCTTAATATTACGCGAAATGAAGTTGAGTTACAGGCTGTGCAGCTGACGCATTCGAGTGCCGATAACAAAAGGGAGCATTGTGTTAGACTCGACCCCTCTTTAGGGCAGCAACCTCTGGCTCAACGAGCGAAATTTGTTATCAGCTATCGGAAATATTGTTTTTTTTTAAAGTATATTTATGTAAATAGAAAGCTCAGTTTTTTACAATCAACGCTGTATAAATTTTATCATCGTACTTAGTGTGATTGGGGTAAAAATGACGTGCTTAATATTACGTTAAATGAGCTTTCAGAAATGTGTTTTCGTCGTATGTTTAAAGACATTAATTCCTAACTTAAGAAAGAAACCTCATTGGTTTAAATCGCATTTTATTAAGCGCTCAATATAAAAGTATAATGCTTATTCCCGTCCATCGAATGCCGTCAAACAACGATCGCTGGTTCGAATCCCCGTCTGAGCATCCATATTCTCGTTCGTCGTATGTTTAAAGACATTAATTCCTAACTTAAGAAAGAAACCTCATTGGTTTAAATCGCATTTTATTAAGCGCTCAATATAAAGTATATTGCCTATTCCCGTCCATTGAATGCCGTCAAACAACGATCGCTGGTTCGAATCCCCGTCTGAGCATCCATATTCTCGTTTTTTCCTAAAATCACTCCAGGCGAATATGGACTGGCAAAAGAGCAATAGAATCGACAGCTGGTACTAGGGTGGTGAAGCTGAGGTTACCTCTGGTTCGAATCCCCGTCTGAGCATCCATATTCTCGTTTTTTTCCTAAAATCACTCCAGGCGAATATGGACTGGCAAAAGACCAATAGAATCGACATTTGGTACTAGGGTGGTGAAGCTGAGGTTACCTCTGGTTCGAATCCCCGTCTGAGCATCCATATTCTCGTTTTTTTTCCTAAAATCACTCCAGGCGAATATGGACTGGCAAAAGACCAATAAAATCGATAGCTGGTACTGGGGTGGTGAAGCTGGGGTTAGTGTAGGAGATGGGAGGGGGGAGGGAGGGGGAGGGGAGGAAAAGGGGGCGTGGTCAAGGACAATAGGGGTGTAACTGAGGTTAGTCAAGTGGTCCTCATGTCAAGTGGTTAGTCAAGTGGCCCTCAAGTCAAGTGGTTAGTCAAGTGGGAGGGGGGAGAACAATAGAGGTGTGAAAATGATTGACAGGTGGGAGGGGGAGAACAATAGAATGATACAATGTATCCAATTAGAACAATAGAGGTGTTCCGTGCAAGAACCGCACTTTTTGAGCCTGTAGCCCCAAATTATACCTACTCGCACCAACTAGGCTCGGTTAAATTTTGCTCACGACGTAATTATTGCGCAGTAGAACTAAATATAATTATTTAATTTAGTTGCGATGAAGCACACCCTCCGGTGGCAATTTCCCTGCACAACCATTTTCCCTTTTCTTGAACCAGCCTACTATTACCCTCTACAAATTTTAATTTTTAATTCTTTTAGAGTTTTTGGTAAATTATTCATTACTTCCCTTGCTAATTCCTTTAACAACAAAAGAAAATTTTTCCCACAACCTCCTGCCTTAAATCGAGTGCCAGCTTGTGCTCATGGTCATCTTTTCCCTGTCTTGCACCACTCCTCTCCATGCATCGTCACCAATATATGCCTTGTAGCCTCCCAGCACTTTCTTCAACCTCCTCCTACCTTCCAGTCAATCCAATTTCAGTTCCTTCATCAAATCATGCACTGATTGTGTTCTGGAGTAACTTTCAGAAACTAGTCTAGAAGCTTTCCTTTGCACCCCTTCCAATTCCTGTATTTCATACCCAACATGTTGGTCGCACACTATACGAGCACATTCAAC
>JARYHS010010747.1:0-13891 GCA_031002005.1 Vandiemenella viatica | reverse complement strand
TGAGTCTTGATGTGCATCTCTCTGCCTTATATCTTGCCTCCTATATGAAAAAAGTTATTAATGGTGAAGTGTGTTTGGGTTTTCTGTGTTCATCTGTCCCTTCTACCTTCAACTTTGGTAAGTGATGGGTTATTTTCTTTATCATATAGAATATATTAAGGTAGATACTATTAATTATCTATATATTTGATTTCCTTAGTTACATTAGGACAATTACTCAAACATTTTTGAAACAGGGTAAAATATTCTCACCAATTTCAGGAAAAAAATCTTTTAAGCATTGTTATATTAGCTGTTTATCTGAGAAAATGATAAATGGGCTACAACAGCAATAATAGGAAAATGTTGTTTTTATGGCATCAAAGAATAGGTTCTGTATGATAAATAATTGATTCCTGCCCCCTCATTATCTGAATAATATATTTATATATTGCCAATTTATAAAAATTATTGAATATTATATTACAATGTTTAATTCAAAGTACACTGTGTGCAGAGATTGCACCTTTTTGTCAGGAATTTTCATATATATTTAAATGACAATATTTTTTAATGTTCTTATAAACATGAAAATGCTTAAATTTAGTCAAAAGCAATAACAACAGTGAACAATTATTTTTTTATTCCGTTACTAATTAACCACGAAGGAGCCAAGCATCGGCAGCAAGTTCTCTGCTACCTAATTATGATATTTACATATTTTTACCTTAAAATCCTTTACACACTGAGATATATTGTTCACTAAATCCTTAAATAATTTGTTCCGGCCCCTCACTCTCCAACCTTCAATTTAAAACATTACTTTATCTCTGAAATCAATTTATAATTTATTGTGATGGTCCTCTCTTCCATTCAATGTGCTGTTTCTATGTGTTCCACCAATAGTTATTGAGGCCTCATCACCAGTATAAGCCTTGTGCATGCCCACATTCTTCTCATTTGTCTTCTATTCTATAGTGACTTCCAACACAAATATTTTATCATTCAGTTACTGAGTGTATAGTTTGGTAACTTCCTCAAACAAATCTACCTGCCCTTCTCTGCAGTGCCTCAAACTTCAATATTTGATACCTATGATGAGGGTCCCATACTATGCCAGAAAACTTAGCAAGGGTCTGACCAAAGTTTTGTAACCTATCTTTCAACTTGGTACATCCTCTCATTACCCTCAGCAACAGATGTAATGCTCAGATCCCTTTCCCTACAATCACCCCTATGTGCAATGCCTTCTTTATACCTAACAAGATGACTCTTCTTGGCATTTATCTTAATTAAATGTTTATCCATCCAACTAGATATCTAGAATAGAAACCTTTGCATTTGCTCACAATCTTCTTTTTATACAGCATTATGTTATTTGCAAACAGTCTAATCTCTGACTGTAGAGCTTCAACAGAATCAGTCATTTGAATAATGAACAGTAATGACCCCAACACACTACACTGTAATACACCTATTCTCATTTCGAATTCCCTTGATATTGCATTACACACTTTGACTTTATACTTCCTATCTTTCAGGAATTCCTCCACCCAGAGAAATTTATCTTAGCTTATCCTAATGGTCTTAACCTTATTCACAACCATTTGTAAGGAAACTAGGCTTGCAGTGGGGTTCTGCATAAGGCTTGAATCTTAGCTCTGACCATGCGTAACCTTGGATGCTACAGTTCTGAATTAAATATAATAACCCGGCTCGCCACATAGCTTATTTAAACCAAAAGCTACGGAAAGGTAAAGTTCAATGATGTTAACGAGTTCATTGTTATTTGAATAACTATATTCTTCAAATTTACAAAGTCAAAAACTGAATAGGCGATCAAAAGTTCACAGAAGAAAACTTTGCAAGTTCGATTAATCTTTTGAGTCAGACCACACCCCAATAGTTCACAGTTCAAACTTTTTAGTTGGAGAAATTAAATAAAAGTGAATCACACACTCCCATTGTTCAACTGTTTGTTCAATTTAAACAATTCCAAGGCATCACTTGTCAAAATACTATCTTAACATGACATTATAATAAAACTGAATGATTTACGCTGCATGTTAGCGAGCCTAAGGTTTTCAAAGCTAACTGATTGCTACTACACTAGTTTGTGTCTTGTCTCGTGCACTACTACTTGCTGGTTTACTAATCCTACATCTTATCACACTCACGGTTCCTGTGACTAACTGCACGCACTAGTCTATATCATCGTGTCCCCACTTCTCGAAGACTCCTGGCGACTCTGCTCTCTCACGAACCATGGAAACGGATTATTTTCCTTATTCACATGGATAGCTCATGGCGGGCTGATCAGATATCAAAACGCATGTCTAAATCCTTGCATCATCTAATTTGACCTTGACAATAAAAATAATCCTATCACTCTGAAATTTTATAAATCGCTAGATATTGAAGTAAATGTTAACTCTAGTTATTAAGAAAAATTTCGTAATTTAATATTTTACCCGAAAATAAATAATTTAGATATGAACTTTTTAAATCTCATTCCTGAAGACTGATGAATTGCAAAATATTATCTCAACAACTGTAAAATTCTTTCTAACTAGAATAAACATAGAAACTGACTTTAGAAAATGAAATGCACTAATATTATATCTAACTCATGGTTCTGAGAATAAAATTTTGTCAGGCAGTTACAAAATTTAACAGATACCTGACACATTCTATGGCTAACTCTGTCAAATGCCATAGAAAGATCCAGTGCCACCCTACCTATTAGGTTTCCCTCATCCAATTCAATGGAAATATCTTTAAATATCCCACTAATTGAGATTCGTATTAATAGTTCTTTCCAAATCCATACTGGTGACTTACAAACCACTTCTTTTCATCACCGAGTTTACTAATATAGCAGACTATACAACTCTCCATCAACGTGACCGCTGCTGAAGTCAAACTAATGGGTCTACAGTTCTCAACCCTATTTTTTCCAACCTTCAAATGTACTTCTATGTCACATATCTAGATCCTTAGGAAAATAGCAAGTCTTCAGACTTTATCAGGTAACGTAAAATACTGTAACTGCGTAACAAAATTTGTTCAGAACAGCGAGTTAAATTGAATAGAATTGCATATATTTTTGTAGTCAGTTACTAAGTTAATTCATGCTTGAAATCAGATTTTTTACAGCCTAAAGATAGTATTTTCTGTGGCTTAGCTAGAAAGCATTCACCTGGATTGATATTTACAAAAATTCATAGTAAATCGAAGAAGGCAGTTAGAGACTTCAAATTTGCACAATAATCGTTATTGGATACATAGATTTGTTTAAAGCTACTTTCAGATCGATATCTTCAATAGCTTTAAGAACTTGGAAAGTATAAATTAGTCAGGTTCTTTTTCTGGTTTACAAATGTTATTTCACCCTTTCGAAATTAGTAAAAATGCCTTATTAGATATCAAATGAATGATAATTCTATTAGGAATAAAATAAAGTTGTTTCAGTTTCGTAACTACAAAATTGTAAGATTTATTTACAAGTTTTGGGAATCGCATAAAATATATTTTTTTTATCGCTATAATATTAAACCTACCAAATTTTTCATAAGGGTTAAAACTGACGCTTTTTACAAGATCTAGCTATTCTTAAAATTTCAGATCAATAAAATATGTTTAGTAATCAAGGTCAATATCTGGTGCAGTTACAAGCGTGAGATCTGATCAGATTACCAGACTTTTCTTGTGGGAAACCAGGAAGTCTTGCGTTCCCACAGAGACTACTATAAATATTAGGACAGAATTTTCCTCCTATTCCCACAGTCGGCCAGAAAGTTTCATTTAGAGCACTACTGTCCCACTGTGTAGCGCGATCTAAGCATCACTCAGTTTCGCACTCATTCAGTTGACCAGCCAGTATCGCAGAGTTATCAAGAGCATAACCATGCTCCGTTTTGGCACAATGAAGGCTCACTAAATCTCAGAGATTCAGTTATAAAGCAACTGTGTAGCTCTGAGACAGCATTTTACGATATGAAGTGTGGTGGCGTAACTTAAGTGTCGGTTGTCGCGCAGTAAATTTGAACTGTAAGTGTATGTGATGAAATCTTATTTGTTTTTATGTGTTAGTTAGTTGTACTTTGAACTATGGGTTTGGTCTGGCTTGAATCTGTTAATCGAATTGCTTCTTTATTTTCAGAAACATTGTCTGATGCCATTTCAGTTTTTGACTTCACTTAATTTTGAAGAATATATTGAGTATTTACTAGCAATAGACTTGTGAACATTATTATCTATTACCCTTCCTTAGTTTGGGTTCTATGTAGCTAAGGGGCAACCACATTAAATTAGCAAAGCTACAGCTGAAACTATCCATGGTTATCCATGGTCACAGTTGAAACAGAACCTTATAGTTAACCCCCCATGAACGTTTTAGCCTCACAACTTAAACCAAATAATATTCCAAGCTATGGTACAATGTCACATACTTTTAACATTAACCATTAACAGTAATACCATCTATACCAGATTCTTTAGTGGTTTTATAACACAGTGGTTAAGGAGCTTGCTTTCAAAATTTCAGTGTTTTGTGTTGAAATCTTAGTGGAGGCAGTAATTTTTAAGAGTTTTGTTTGATTATATAAGATTTGCCAGGTCATTCCCTGGTTCAGATTTCGCATTAACCTGTAAGTTCCAAAGGAAAGGAATGGCCGTCTTACGTCAAAAACAATTACTCTGTAACTTTATTTGTATTTTCCCAGTATGCTCATAGTCATTAAGGGTAAATGATTTTTCTTAGTAAATTCTCCAGTTTACCTGTGTGATATTGCATAATAGCCTCACCAAACCAGTTACTCATCATCTTAGCTATTCTCATATTTTTTGTAGCTTGTTATATAGAATAGTTCTTTTTTTTGTATAATCTTGTTTCATGTCCGCCAATGAGGAGAGAGGCAGGAACGTCTACATCGACGATAGGACCAGAGGAAAATCGGCTGGAGGAGGAGAAGAGATGCCGAAGTTTTAAAAGGTGGTGCGAGATGCTCTTCGTGGTCTTTCTTGTCGTCTTTCGGGTCGTCTTTCTGGTCGTCTTTCAGGTCGTCTTTTGGGTCACACTGGTTGATCTACTCTTGTGCTTCCGCACGAGAACGACCCAGAAAGCCGACAGCATATCATGCGATCGGTTGTGAGTCTGCATTTTGAGTCACAAGGTGACACAATATTCAGTGTGGGTTAGGAGTTTGCTGACTTCGCCAATGCCGAACAGACGGTAAAAGACAAACATTGCAGCAGTAAGTAATATTGTGTTTGCACTCTACCCAACATAACGCTCTGAGCGGAGAAGTCCGCAAAATAAGAATCCCACTCTCCGATAGATAAACTGAGATATTAGCCGTGTTTTTTTTTTTTTAACTTGATTCAGTAGTTTCTGTGATTGAAACGGACAGTAGCTTTTATCAAATAGTCTCATTACGTGTCTTGCCGAAGACTGTAAACTGTTATTGAAAATCTGAACGGATATTTTTCGTTTTGTATTGCTTAATTTAGTGGCCATTAATGTAGGGCAAAGGTGTTGTTTGTAAATAATTTTGATTGTGTATAATTATTAAATTTGAATTCACCTTATATCTGTTGGCCTTCGTTCAGAGAATATATGGTCAGGTTATGACTTTTTCATTCTTATTAGTGATTATAAATCATTTTGAGAACCCTTTTCAATCCACAATATAAATACTCATATGCTTTTGGTAAAATTAAAATAAATTTAATTATCATTCAGTACAGCGGTATACCGTACCCGCTTCACAATATCCATCCCATCCTAACATATGCCTTCTACTGTACATGCACAGTGTATACTGTCTTTTAATTACTACCAACCCAGCTCTTTATCATATTAATTACTGTTTTTGTGACAATTTTCATAAACAAATCTAGCTGCCTTCCTTTGCACCCAACTTATGTATTTGTTACACATATTGTGTGTCCCATACTACACTCCCACACTCAAACAATGGTCTGATCAGACTTTTGCTGCCTCACTTCCCTTGTACATCAACCTCAAAAGGTGTATCATCAAATGAAGGATTTTTAAACCATTCCCCACCAGCTGCCAAATTTTCAGGCCTAGTTGAATTTGCTATCAAATATTATCTAAGATATTTACTTTATGCCATGAATAATTAATTCCTCTGCCACCTTATAGTTATAAAAAAAATCCTTTCAATCGATTTTGATCTACCTTTCTAGAAATCATCTCCACATTCCACTATAGTTGTACACATTACTCTCCAGGTACATTCTTTCATTCAACACTATACTGTATACAAATAATCTATCTTCTGAGTGTAAACTGTCAATACAATCATTCATTTGAATGATGAGCAGCAATTGTCAAATATACAAACCTGTGACATTCCTGTTTTCATTTCCATCTCATTTCTCACATAACTCATTGTTTCTTACCTTTTAAGAATTTATCCACCTACCACATCACTTTTTCATCCATTACAACAGTTTTTACCTTATTTACCATAATTTCGTGGCTGATTCATGTTTGTGTGTGTATTTCTGTGAACTTATTGTTCTGCCTTATGCTATATCATTTG
This sequence comes from Vandiemenella viatica, assembly GCA_031002005.1. Taxonomy (NCBI): domain Eukaryota; kingdom Metazoa; phylum Arthropoda; class Insecta; order Orthoptera; family Morabidae; genus Vandiemenella; species Vandiemenella viatica. The sequence continues at coordinate 7,340 of JARYHS010010747.1, read as the reverse complement.
TAACTGTTTATGTTTTTAGGTACCAACAATTCAATTTTCCTGTCCAGTTCCTTCTGTAATTGTTCATATTTCTGTTCCACTGTAATCTTACCGCATACCATTATATCATCAACAAAGACATTAAGTTCTATATCTATGAATCAACGATAAAACCAGTCTTTAGAACAATAATGAAAATGTCCAAGCACTCCTGCTTTCACTTTCATTTATCATATCACATTTGCCACCCTACAAGGTGTGTAGTGGGATATCAGGCTCTCCACCTAATTCTATATATATATTTACTGTAGTATTTGACCATTAATCTTCCCATCTATGGCTGGCATCTGCATATCCACCCACTCCCCCTTTGCCGAATGGCATGACAATTGTGGAAGACAGCAGCATAGAGTCTGCCTATCTTATCACAAAGACTGGAGAAAAAATCAGTATATGCTACAATTTACTGATGACATTGTGTTGTTAGCAGAACAGGCTGAGGATATTGAGAAGTTATTCTCATCTATGTTATACTGATGGAAGATTTTGGACTAATTATAAACTAAAGAAAGACAAAAGTAATGAAATATAGCAGAAATGATACCAACATTTCTTTCTGTCATCAGTCTCTCAACTGGTTTGATGCAATCCTCCATCCCTTGCTATCTTGCGCTAAACTTTTCATCTCAACGTATTACCCATGTCCTAAATTACCAGCTTCATATATTCTAATCTCTGTCTTCCTCTGCAGTTCATAACTTCAACTGTTCCCCTCCAATAATGTTATAGGATATTTAAAAAATTTCCAACCTTAAATTCAAGAAAGCTTTTGATGTACAATTTTTAATTTCATACTTCATGAGCTGCCAAATTTAGATTTGTAGTTTGACAGTGGTGGTCAGATAGGCCTAGATTTGCTTCAGTTATATTACAGTATTTCATATCCAGGTTTGTCAGAACATGATCAATTATATTTTCAGAGTTTGGTGCTACTGTCATTGTACCTTACACCAGTGAAACACACAGAACATAAGACAAGTCTATAGTATTCTTATCTTTGAATTTAGTGTTTAAATTTATATCACCACATATTAAGATGAAGTATGTTGTACAGTTCTGCCCTCTATACATCCTTACACTTCATAAGTATTGAATGCTTTGGAATCAATGACGTTTAATAAAGTTTTAAATAAAAGAACATTCGAATGTAGTTAGCATTTGAAAGTATTCAAATAAGGGAAGGAAACAATATATAAACGATTTGTGTACAAGTATGGATAGCAACATAATGATTTTAAAAATCAAATGAGTATCAATGAGTGGTACCCATAGCAGACAGCTTTCTATTGTTAACTAATGTCTTTGTAGTCTGTACTTCGCAGTGACTTAGCTGTATACAGAGAGTCGTTATTTACATGAAGTTAGACATCATTCTCACTTGATTTTCAGGTGGTGCTCATTGCAGTGATGATGGTGTTGGCTGCAGTGTTTATAGATGCAAATTGCGCCACTTCCTGGACAATGCCAAAGCCAAAAATTTTAAGCCCAACCTTACTATACCTAAACCAACAGTGTCCATGACAGAGCACCCTTTTGACTTCTTCTACCTAATTAGGCCTTTTTTTTTTTAATCAGACTACTATACAGTAAGCAGAAGGAAATAATGATAATGTTTAGAAAGGATGATCTTATGCTTTTATATGATTTTATTTGTATTTTTAGTATACTGTATTTGAGCTGAAAATTTTCTAAGTCTTATGTGAACCAATGGAATGTTTATAATTTTCTAGCATATCTTTATAAAAGAGGAAACAATTAAAGGATTTGAATGATGCTTTAACATACATTATATATATATAGCATTTGAAAATATTTAAATAAAGAAGGAAGGAATACATTAACAATTTATGAACAAATATAAATAGCAACATGAGAATTTTTATGTATATCCATTGTGGAAATCAGAAATTACCAAATATTTTTTTGTGGATTACATGATAAGGAGTCTTAAAACACAATTTATTAAATTGTATGTTAGGTTTTATTTTGTAAGAAATCATCGATAATAAAGTTTCTTGTTCACTGATACCAATTATTTTCCCATAAACAACATAATATAACATTTATGTATGCAAGAATGATCCTATATGGGGGTAGTGTGAAAACGTTCCTGGCTGGCAAGCAGATGGCAATATAAACAATGCTTTTTTGTGAAGTGATACAGGTGTGGCCAAAACAAAAGTCAAGTTTCAACTGTGAAACAGTTTTCTTTGCATGGATTTTTAAAGAGATGTACGTCTAAGTTTCTAATTGAAATGTATAAACTGGAATATAATGTAATCATAAATTTTCTATTTTAGATGGTTTATCACTGTTGGAAATTCTTCAAAGATTTTTATTTTTTTCAGATTAATTAGAGTAGGGATTAATAACTAATCCGAGCTTTCATTTCCAATGCTGAAGAAACGGTTGGCTGAATTTAAATGTAGTCATATACTCTTGAAGATGATTTGGGGAAGGACAACTTAAACCTTAAAAACAAATACAATTACAATGGAGGTTGATGATATTATATAGAACACTGGACAATTAAAGTTGTATGGCAAAACTCAGACCATAATCATATGAGAAGATAGGGTATGCTACATTTTAAATCAATAATTTTTTTTCAGGAAGTTTTGTGCCAGATGGGCACTGCATTTATTGAATCCTGATAAAAAACTGAAATAATCTATGCTAATATTATAAATGTGAAAGTAACTCTGTCCTGTCTCTCTGTCTGTCTGTCTGTTTGTTATGTTTTCAGCACTAAAGGTCTAATATGATTTTGCTGAAATTCAACAGTGAGATACTATTTGATACTAGGAAGGACATAGGATACTTTATTCAGCAGAAATAGTATATTTTCTAATGGAATTTTGGTAACAAACTGAATGATGATAGTAATACATATTGCTTGTTTGATCTAGAGAGCGGGCTGCTGGCTCAGTGGATAAGACTCTTGCTTCCCAAAGTTTTGGGTCGTGTCCTGGTTTCAAATCTGTTGGGAGTTGGAGTCTTTAAGTTGTTTTTGAATATATGAGCCATGCCTGGATGGCCCTTGTATGATTCCATGGTAAACTGTAGGTGCAGCGATAAAGCTACGTTCACACTTGGATACTTGTGCTGGAACTTGTATCGGGATTTGTATATTTGACAAGTTGCTGCACTTTACCTCATACAAACTGCTCATACATTTGTCAAATATTGGAGTATCTCATACAAGTCACTAAGACATTTAGTATATGCTCATTTCACCTTTGACTGTATCACATACACGCGCATGCACATTAGCCAAATCAAACAAAAAAAAAAACGCTTTTACGTGGGAATTCATCTCTGTGATATTTATCACAAGCAGAAGTTTGCCACATTGCGCATTTGTTGATTTTAATTTCATCTACTATTAAGAAGTAAGTATAGTAAAAAATTTCTTTATTTATATTTAGATAGCATATGAAGCACATGTTTAACATTTGTTTAATGTAATTCCAGATAAAAGGTGACGTCCTGGCCACGGGAAAAAGTGCTTCGGCTAATCAAATTGATCAGAAAAGTGGTGTGTGGGATACCCGGTCAAAACATCATAAAAATATAAACATCAGGAACAACATTTTCTTGGAAATCACCAACAAGCTGCAGGTTTTTTCCCGTTCCTTTTACTTTTCCCCTTTTTAAAGGGATTTTTGTTATTTATGTAGACAGCACTCTCATAACCTTGACGCCATAATTTGATGATGAATTAAGTCGACGAAAGAAATTGAAAGTAAATCCAGATCATATTTAATCACTAAACATAAATACCTATTGTGCATGTGCAGCATGTAGTTACTTTTGCCATTCGGATTTCCCCCGCCCCCTCCTCCCCTGGACCAGGTCGCATTAACCACATCAATTTTAAGATACAATATCATGAGAAGTAAGCGACATTTAAAAAATCAAATCTAATTCTTAACTTTCTCTTTTCAAGTTTTGTCACAAACCATCATCAAATTGCGGCACCACAATAATCACCAATTACCTCTCGGTATTTTTTGTTTTATGTTGTTATTTTACAAAACAGGTAACCAAGAAAGATGTTGAAATAACTGGCACAACATTAAAAGCCAGTTCAGTAGGGAACTCGGCAAGATAAATGCCAGTGTTAAATCTGGAGCAGGGCGTGATGAAAAATATTCACCTTCATGGTATGCGTTTGGGACACTGCAGTACCAGTACTAACCTGTGGCAAACCGAGACATTGAAGGGACATCATCAGTAATGGAAGTAAGTGGAAATGGAACATGGAATGAGAAAGCTGACCATGACCATAAGCTGGTGCTTGATTATATGCATTAAGTGAGTGGGAAAATTGTCTTCTGTTGGTAAAAGTGTCAGAGATTGGAACAAATTACCACAACTAATTAATAATTCACCCAAAATGCTTAAGGAATTTAATACTTGTATATTGGAAAAGTAAACGCAGGAGGAATTTAATACTGCAACTATAAAATAAGAATTAAAAAATAATATAAAATGGGGTAATTAGATGACTAGGGTAATTGCCACTGGAGTGTTAGCTCCATCACAATTAAATTAATACTAATAAAATGAAAGACAAATCATACAAAAATTAATGTTTTAATTTATACCAAATATGTACACCACCTAAATACTAGACACAAAAAATCTTATTGTTCCATCACAATTAAATTAATAATAATAAAATGAAAGACAAATGATACAAATATTAATAATGTTTTAGTTTATGCCAATATGTACAACACCTAAATACTAGACACAAAAAACCTTATTGCTCCATCACAATTAAATTAATAATAATAAAATGAAAGACAAATAAAACAAATATTTATAAAGTTTTAATTTATACCAAATATGTACAATACCTAAATACTAGACACAAAAAACTTATTGCTCATATTGCCATGGCAAAGAACCTGTAATACTGCAGAAATATTCTGCATATTCTTCTCTGTGATCAAGAGCTTCTATTGTTTGCCCTCCAGTATTTATAATGGCACTAGTGGTACACCATATGGATGGACTGCTCTCCATGATCCAGGTGTTACAGGTCCACTACTATCCTCACTGTCAAATGTTCCAGCAGGTGTACATTCTACAGATTTTCTGTTTTTAAAAAATTGTGCACATACACTGCTGCTAATGTGATTGTTGCAGCCTTCTCTGGTTTAAGCTGCATTTGTTTCGTAAAATTCTAAATACAGCAGTCAATATGCCAAAGACAATTTCAACAATGCGCCTTGCTCTGCTCAGTCTGTAATTAAAATTCTTTGCACGAATTCTTAAGACGGTGGCCAGGGAAAGGCTTAATAATATTGCCTTCCAATGTAAATGCATCATCTACAACAAATACTTATTGAGCAATTAGTTCTGCCTGGAAGAGGACGTGGCTCTGGTGTGTTTAACTGATTCTTCATTCATTTTTCATCAAGCGAAGTGTGTTTGAACACTCCACCATCTGAAATTCTACCCTGGATTCATAAATTTGCATACAGAAATCTGTAGTTGGCATCAACAACAGTCAACAAGACAATACAATGTGATTGTTTATAATTTAAAAATGTACTTCCACTATGTGGAGGAGCTTCAATTTCATCACGTTTCCCGCCCACTGCACCTATGCAATTTGGGAAGTTCCACTTGTCATTAAATTCTCCTGCAATTCTCAACCATTCCTGTTCTGTCCTTGGAAGCAGAAACCAAAATAAAAGCCATCTTATTTTTGTGCTTAAAAACATATTACTTGCAAAATTGAATAAAATGTAATAAACAATTTTCATTAAATCATTTTTGCGAATATTGTCTTGCTATTTTCAATTATCCGTTGCTTTTCTTACTAGTGTTACTTTTTTATTTTTAAGGAAACAGTTGACACCAAGGAGCTTCTGGTTGAAGTGATTGATGACCCATATTGTTTGGTGGAGTCTGAGGTAGAAATACCTATACAACTATCAATCTCACAGTACATCGAACAAGGGTAGAAATGAAAGAAAAGGAAACCAGATGATGCTGAAAGGCTTTTACACACCATTTCCTCAGTTGGCCAATATATTGTTAGCAAAAAAAAAAAAAAAAAAAAAAAAAAAAAAAAAAAAAAAAAAAAAAAAACAAATATAAGTTCACTGCTTTTGGTGATTATGTTGCCAGTGAACTGCGACAGCTGGACAATAGTAAATACAGAAAGATTTTGGCAGTAGCCAAACATAAAATAAATACAGCTCTGGCTGAGGCTGAAGTAGCCAAAATATAGTTAGATACTGCAAATAATTTTAATTAAAATGTAAAAGTAATAAAAGAAAATATTTTGTTTCTCAACCATGCCTTTTTTTAATTGAAAATTACTTACAAACCTTTCATCCTCAGTGTTTACGTAATGGACAGGTGGTGGAAAAAGGTTACAAAATCAATCATTTATTGGAGAGGGTGATGATGAAGAGATGTGGGGGAACTGAGTAACCAAATTTAGCTCAGACCATTGCTTGAATATGGTGGTCTAGTTTGGGAACCACTTTATAGGTATCAAATACATCAGTAGGAAAGCGGCTATATTTGTTTGTGGAAAGTGAATATGCATTGTGTTATTCACTCACACAAGAGTTGGAGGGAGTGAAAAGGAGGGCAGCTAGACTTGTTACAGGGTCAAGTCAGTAACAAATATCTAAAGGAGATGAATTAGGAGTCATTCGAGGACAGGAGGAGCGTGAGAGAATACTGGGAGTGTATAGGATGTTTGTTGGTGATGGTGCTTGGAGAGATGTTCGTCAAAGCATTATGAATATTATATGAAAAGGAAAAGACAACCATTGGCATGAGCTGGCATTCAACTTCATGCATGAGGGTGTTGGACAATTTTTTCTGTGGGTAAGGTTGTCTGGGATTCGAACAAATTACCAAGGTTAGTGATGAATAACTTATCAAAAAAACTGAAAGAAATAAATTTTTTAAATGCAAAAGTAGATGGGTAGAGGTGGGATTACTGTAGTTCGTGATACCAGAACAATATTATTTTGTGTGGAATGATGATGATGTATTAATACAATATAATGCTTGTTATTGCTTTGGAAATTAATGCAAGCGGTGCTAAGGTGTACTAACGGTATCGCCATCTTCAGCAGATCTGAAGAATTTTAAACTCACAGCATATAAGATGATAATATTAAAAAATCAGAAATTGGCAATTAAATTACTTGGGAAATTGCCACCAATGCATGCGCTCCATCGAAATTCATTCAATGGTGAATAAAAAAATGAAAAATAGTGTTTCCAAAAAGAAAGTTTAACATTTCCAATATCTCCGAAAG
>JARYHS010010746.1:0-12000 GCA_031002005.1 Vandiemenella viatica | reverse complement strand
TGAATCGCCTTGTATGATAGAAGAGGGGAGTTAATGTTAAAATTCTATGTTTTGCAGAATTAGTGTACAGATAATCTGCTAGAGTAGACGATTAAGGGGCGCCATATAAACTCCTGATGTTTATTACTGGAATGCGTATGTTGTATTTGAACCCGTCATACTTCCAACATCTCTCTCATCTCAGATACAGAGCAACAAAACTGTATTCTCTATTACACAACAGCCAATGAAAAACAAAATTATAGGCAATTGCAACATCTAGAATAAACTTAAGAAAAATATTGAAACGATAATTGGTGTGTGTGGGGTTATTTTTAATTGTCTCTGAAATATTGGATGGCTCCATACTTAAAGCGTTTGACTGGAGATGGAAAGGTCCCCTGGTCGAATTCCTTTCTCGGAGCGGATTTTCAAAGGCACTTAGCCCGACCTTGACCTCTCGCACAGTTTGTTGTTTAATGTGATGCTTGTTAGAATTCTTCCATGATTCGAATTCACGTTTAACTGTAGTTCTCCTACATGTGGTAGGATTACCGGATTAGGTAGTTAGCCATGACAGAGGTACCTCCGCAGCAAATCGAAACACTGTCAATCGATGACCGAATCCTTTGGGGATATTCCGCCCATTCATGCCATACGAAATTTTACAATTATTTCAAATATTGCATTCTATTAACCGTTAATTTTTGGAGATTGAGCTGGGATAGACCTGCATTTTAACATTCATGTATGGTACACAAATATTTCATTTAAATAGATACAAAATATGTAGTTAATCTTTGTTACACGAAATGTACACAACCAGTGGACATGAAAGGGTACTGTACTATTCACGTTGGGGATCAACGTTATTAAATCTACAGGATCAGTAGGTACAGGATATCAGGTCACAAGTTTTTTCAAACCTAGTGCAACATTAGGCCAGGTAATAGAGGATATAGGTTCCCTTTGTAGGAGTTTCACTAAGGATGATAGAGTAGTGATAGTGGGAGGTGCGGGAAATAGTATTGATAGAAACGCGAGTTTATAGTATAGAGAGTGACCTGAGGAAGGTGTGTGAAGGAGGCACAGCATACCAGGGTGGAGCTGATGCAGGTCCTAAGTCACCATGACCGGCCACAATTGAACTATGCTGTGAGGCGGGTTAATGTGAAAAACGGAAGTGCTACTTGGGAAAGGCATTAGTTTCTGTGTGGGGGTTGTGCCTGTGAACACCATTGGTAGGTGGGGTCTCACTAGGCATGGCCTACACCTAAATAGAAGGGGAAAGGGAGGTACTTTCTGAGTTGTTAGCCAAAGCAGTGAGGGAGCCCGTTTCTAGTGATGATGGGGTCAGGACTGTGCCTTTTTTAGGTTTAGGGGCTGCTGGTGAAGGGACAAAAATAGATTATCAAAGCGATACTGATTGCAGATTCACTATGGGGAAAGTCACAGATGTTAAAGAAATAGATGAAGTGGCTGAAACAATAACTGACCTGCCGTAAAAGTGGGAAAGAGGAGATAAATTCTGAAAATGTCAAGCCAGTAGTAAGGGTGTTTAATGGTAAACTGTAGATGTATAATGAACAAAGTAATCAAATTTGCAAACTTAATAGAGATACACAAACCACAAGTAATAATTGGAGTAGAGAGTTGGTTAAAAGAAGAAGTACTAGACAGTGAGGTTTATCCTGATGGTTACAGAGTGTACCGCAGAGATAGAGGAGCAATTGGTGGAGGAGTTCTTCATACTAGTTAACAAAAAACTACCACAGTTCACTGGCGTTCATAGATCAAGACCATGAGTTACTTGGGGTAGATTTCTGGGGTAATAAAAAAGAAAAAATCAGAGTGTTGGCTGTTTACCGCAGTGGAAGAATGACAGAAGAGAATGAGGCTCTTAGGGAGAAATTAAATTCATACTCAGATTTCAGAGGTGAGAATAGAATGATCATCATCGGTGGGGATTTAAATTTACCAGGTGTAAAACTGGGAAGGGAAATAAGATAAATAACACAAGGGAACAAAGATTTGCAATTATCTTAATAAGGGAAAGAGGACTTACACAAGTGGTTGAGCAAAACACTAGGGGACAAAATATTTTGGATATATTTCTAATTAAGCCCGACGAAAAGCTATTCAGGTATCAAGTAACTGAAGGAATAAGTGATCATGAAGCAGTTCTGATGGATATTAGAGGATTCAGTAAACCAGCAGCCAAAATTGAAGGGGGAAATAGGTACAATTATAAAAAGGCAGAGGTTTCGAATTTGAAGAGATATTTCAGAGAACAATTCAGCAAATGAAAGGAAGGCTCAAGGTACAGTAGAGTCAAGGTGGGAAGAGTTCAAGGAGATAATAAGAAAAGGGGAAGAAAAATTTATTCCAAGGCAGAAAATAAAGAAAAGTAGAGAACCTATATACTATAATAGGGAAGGGAGGAGGTAGAGGTTGGTAAGAAGAAAACATAACAGAGTTAAGAGACAGCAGGATAGTAGGGAATATTTAAAACAACTAAACAAGGACTTAATAACAGCAAAGAAAATGGCTAAAGATGGGTTGTCAGTGCAGGAGGATCATTGACTGATGCATCTAGAAATTTCTATGGCTATATCAGGAAACTGAGGGGAAGGGAGGGTGTAGAGACACTTATAGATGAGGATGGAGAAGAAGTTACTGACGATTTGAAAAAGGCAGAGATTTTAAGTAACTAGTTCAGTGAAAGCATTAGGGACATTGAATCAGAAACAGGGAGGGTCTAATTCGGAGAACAAGCTTAACAATACAATTAGAAATGACGATAGTAAAAAATTTGATATTCATCCTGAGGAAATCATTAAGGAAATAAGAAAGCTGAAAAAACATAAAGGGGCTGGTGAACATAATATTACTACAGATATCTTAAAGATAGCCGGATGTGACATTGTACCTTATCTTGAAATATTATTTAAATTGAGTCTAGGACACTTGCTGCTTACCACAGGACTGGAAAAGTGCAATAGTAGTACCAGGTACATAAAGGAGGGATGAGAAATAGAGTTGATAATTACAGGTCCAATCAGTTTGACATCAGTGGTAGGTAAATTAATGGAATGATTGATATCCAACCACATCAGAAATATATGTGAGGAATGTAAGTTGTTTTCAAGCAGGCAACATGGTTCAGGCAAGGATATTCATGCGAATCTCAGTTGGTGGGATATATGCAAGATATTTCAGATGAAATGAACAACGGGAGGCCAAATTGATAGTGTAGCACTAGACTCTGTCTAAAGGCAGTTTGACAGAGTAAGCCATAAAATGGTAGTAAATAAGGTAAAAACCATTGGAGTGGATGAGAAAGTGCTTTGCTGGGTGGCAGAATTTTTAAAATGTAGAAAACAGAAAGTTAGGGTAGGAAATGTAGTATCAAAAGAAGTAGAAGTAAAAATGGGTGTGCCAGAGGGTAGCATATTGGGACCATTGCTATTCATTATTCTAATGAATAATTGTGTTGATTGTTTACTATCCTGAAATTAGATTGTTTGCAGATGACATAATGCTGTATAAAAGAATCAAAAACGATAGAGGATTGTAAACAGTTGCAGGGTGATCTGCACAGGATATCTAGTTGGGTTGGTAAACATGGAATGAAGATAAATGCAAAGAAGAGTCAGCTTATTAGATACACAAATAAAAAACAAAAGGTTAATTATGAATATAAGGTGGGGAAAGAATTGCTTGCTGAAGACTTGAAATGTAAATATCTTGGAATTACTTTTGATAACAAACTTAACTGGGCAGGACACATAGGACAGGTGGTAGGAAAAGGTTTCAAAGTTCTGCACTTGTTGGAGAGGTGATGAGGGGATGTACGAGAGAAGTCAAGGAATTGGGTTACAAAACTTTGGTCAGACCATTGCTCGAATATGGTAGTGTAGTATGGGACCCTCGTTTTACGTATCAAATACAGGAGTTGGAGAGGGTGCAAAAAAGGGCTGCTAGATTTGTTTCTGGAAATTATCGCAGAATGCAATCAGTGACGGATATGATAAAGGAGCTGGAATGGGATTCATTGCAAGACAGGAGGAGGATGAGGAGGGTCATGGGAGTGTACAGGGCATATACTGGTGATGAGGCATGGAAGATATTGCAATAGGTTTGAAAAGATGTCATGGAAGGGAAAACATGACCATGACCACAAGCTGGCACTCGATTTCAGGCACAAGGGTGTGGGGAAGATTCTCTTTTTTAGGTAATGGTGTCAGGGATTGGAAGGAGTTACCAAGAGAAATGATGAATAATTTACCGAAAACTTTGAAAGAATTTAAAGTTAAAATTTGTAGAGGGCAAATGTAGGTGGGTGCAGGATAGGGGGAAGATGGGTGTGTAGGGAAATTGCCACTGGAGCCTGTGCTCCATTGCAATTAAATTAAATTAAAATGACTCGGTTGCTGGCATTTACAACTATTGTAAACCTTGATGCAGCCACTTTCACCAAATTAAACGTTAAATACGCTTACGTAAAATAACTTTAACCTCTGGGGTATGCTATGATGGCGCAAGTGGAAGGTTTCAGGAGTTACAACCAGAACAGAAAATAAATTTGGCCAAAAAAATCCTCACACTGCTACAACCATCTCTTTCATTTTATAGACATCAGGACAATCTCGGAAAATACTTTCATTCATCATTTTTTTTTTTAAATCAATGCATCATGTTACATGAATTCTTTCACCATGGCAAAACAGCTGCTTCATATGGTGGAAAAAAGATTGGCTGGCTCTTCGAACACTATTAAGCAGGACACTTGGCGGTTACAAAAGTTGTAAACAATAATTATTCATCAATTTTGATGACTTAAGATGAAATTAAAAAGACAGATTTAATGGTGATGATATCGCTAAGAGTGTAAGCAATAAAAGTCATACTCACCTTGTAATTCTGAATGGCAATGGTTGTGGGTAAAAAAATCTTATTCATGCTTTAGCCTGCAAACGCTGCTTTATGAGCCCAAAGCGCAGGATTGAAAGACGCCATAACAATCGTAAAGTGCGTCCAAAATGAAAAGAAAACTGACTAAGATGAAATATATCAAATTTTGGAAGGATTCTGAAAATAGAACCCAGATCCAGAAGAGGTTCAAGAGGAAAATCAAATCGGATGGATCATTACTTGATGATGGCCCTTCCGAAAAAATATAGAAGACCAGGATGCTCAGCCATTTAAATTTGTTTATCTTGAAACGTTGGACATACTAATTGCTGAGTTACTAAGAAGGTGACATGCTGAGTGAGCACATCCGCAATTATAGATTCTACAACATCGATAAATCCGCCATTGCACGGCATGCACTCGAAACTAATCATGCCATATACTTCGAAAAAACAATCCTTATAGTGCGCGAAGATAAATGGTGGCCAAGGAGGGTCAGGGAGGCGTTGGAAATTGCCAAACGCCCAAAGAAACATAAACGAAGACAACGGGTGAAGGCATACACCCTCATAGTCCACAGATTGTGTAAAAACCCTCAAGGGGTACTAGCTATCTGCAATCAGACAGGAACAATGCCAAACCTAACCAGTCAAAATGCGGCACCTCGCCGTCTGCACAAACCTCCTCAACAAAAACTACATTTACCACATGTGAAGTCCAGAAACCACACCATCACCTCCTACTACTTCTCAGACAATTCACTTATATATACTGGAAGGAATGTTCCCTGAATACACCAATAGTTAAAACCTTAACCAAATTCATACAGCGCCACATACCAAACATATCAATCCAACAACTCATTCCCACAAAAACGGAATCATTATCAAAAGCAACAATACAGACCTTTTTAAGCTAATTAAAAACAAAATTGGACTAACTTCCTTTAGTGACAATGCTACCTTAACCCCCCCCCTAACCAACCAACCCAACCTAAGAGACCCCCCAACACTCACAGTCGTCATCCACGCGGTAGATCCATCTATTACCGAAGAAGAAGTAGTCACAGAGCTAAACTCAAACGAAGACCTACATATATGAAAAGCGCTCAGAATCAGAAATAACTTTGGGCCCACTTACATGACCAGAGTCCTAACATAAGATCAATCAGCAATAGACCACGCAATGTGGCCGCGATCCTCCACCAAAAACACAGAGTGGAACCTTCAAAAACTCCCTCCCCCCAACCTACTAGATGTGCCCGCTGCTTACAATAGAACGACTACCTCACGCGGAACTGTAAAAACCCTTCTATTTGTCACCACTACAAAGAGAATCACTTCCAAAAAAAGTGCCCTAACCTGCAGAAAACACCAACCTCCAACACATGCAGTGAACACTACCCTACCTACTCCACCAAATGTAAATTCAAACCAGCCCCCATCAAACCTGAACTCACTGTACCCCTCCGACCAATTGACTCTACCATACCACCCACTAACTCTATACGCCCCCCCACAAACCATAGAAGATATCCTACGATCATTATCATTACTTTGAAATATCTAAACCCCCTTCGCGAGATCACACACTCGCACAAATATCTATCACAGCGCAAGCAGTTTTTGGAATTCACAAAAATGTCACCTATTCCCACAACAACGGCCACTTCCAATTCCTTGCACTAGAAACCCTCGTATAAGCCCCACAACCCCACACCGAAAAACCCAAATATGCCTCTTTTTCATTACATTTTATTCAACAACATCCAATCACTCCTACATACCTACCCCTACATACCCTCATCACACATGATACCCAATGCCTCAAGTTAAACGAATTCTTCCTCCAACCACGTCATCAAATTCGTATGTCTCCTTATCAGCTCACCAGATCCGACAACCCTTCACAAGTAGCGCGCGGAGGCGTGGACATTGGCTATAAAAATCATATCCCCACTCAAATACACCCACCCCTCAAATATCCATCTGATCATGTCATCATCACAGCATTCCTAAATTCCCTCACCGTCACCCTCCTCACCATATACATCTGACCCCGCGTTCCACTTCCATTCAATTTCATATCCTACATAGATAATTACTACAACTCATATATCATCATGGAAGACATCGATATCAATAGTCGCACCCAACAAGAACTCCATCAAACCCTAATAACCATGACATTAACATCCCATCACCCATGCTCCCTGAATCAAACACAATCCCTGATACAGTTATAGCCTCCCCAAATATCTTAACCTACATCACTCATCAAGTTCTCGATCCCATTGGCAGCGACCACCTCCTGATCATGCTCTCCATCCAATACAATGCCCCTAAGACCCCACACGCACCCAATCCTACACCCCACTGATACATTCAGAACTGCCTCAATACCAACTTGAATAACTACAGAAAATGCATCGATGACCAAATAGACGCATACAAACCAAATAACACCGACGCTGAGAGCCTACTTAAAACCACCAAATACAACAACACACCATCATAGACGCTACTAACGCTCATATCCCCCTGACTCCTATCACCCCTCACAAACTATCACTACCAAGACGAACACTCCAATTCCTTCATCTCTCACGTCGCCTCTTCCGCACTTATCAATGCACCCACGATCCGTCCACCACCGTCAGTTCCAACGAACAGTCCGTAACTATATAACCGCAAACAAACGACGCACTTGGAGGGACAACTGCAACCAGCTAAATAAAAAGTATATACAGAACTCCTCACAATACTGGTCCACTTTACAACACATAACTGGTCTCAAACCCGCCACCACCTACCCCCTCCTCCACAATAACCTTCCAGTACCCGATAACACCCAAAAACCAAATCTCTTCGCAGACCAACTCCAAACCATCCATACCACGCCAAATGACCCCCGAATACGCTGACTCCGCCATAATCGAACAGCGTGCTGACCCCTCATTACTACCGCTCAAACCAGATTTCAGCTACATCCAAACCGTCAGCCGCACTGGGCTTAACGCCCCCATCACTACTAACGATATCCAATCTGTCCTTCACACCAAGAAAAATACAGCTCCTGGCCCTGACTCCATCGCATACAGACAACAAAGAAGCATCCAGGTCCTTCCATCAACTTCTAGCCCACCTGTATACAAATATCCTATAATTCGTCATCTACCATCCTAAATGGAAATCCTCAAAAAACCTCATGTTTCCCAAACCAAATAAGCCAAAATCGGATCCCAACTTACACCAGCCCATCAGCCTCACCTCCGTCTTTCGCAAAATATTTGAAACCATACTATCAAAAAGAATCCACCAACACATATCCTAACACTCACTCCTATCCCGAGGCCAGTGAGGCTTCCGCCCAAAACTGTCCACCCAAATTCCTCAAACTAGTATACCTTCTGACCACCCACATCAACACCCATCGATCCGCAATTCTCTTCCTGTGAGACATGGAAAAGCTTTCGACCGAGTATGGCACGCCAGACTCATTTTTAAACTGCAAACCTTCGCCTTACCCATCACCTACATTCGTACAATAGCCTCCTTCCTCACACACCGTACCTCGTTTGTAGCCATAAATAACTTCTTCTCCATATCTTCTCCCCTACCGCAGGTGTCCCCCCCAAGGATACATACTCTCGCCACTCCTATACATCTTATACATTTCTGACATACCTATACCCGCACTACCGACATACGTCCTCAAATACACCGATGACACCGCCTACCTGGCCATGTATAAATCACTACAACAATCGCAAAAATCCATACCGACAGAACTGGACAAATTTGTACAATGCTGCAACCGCTGGAGGTGAATCATAAATTCTAACAAATCCAAGCCATCATTTGCGGAAAGACAAGCAGAAGATACCGCCTCGCCGACTTCAAAATTACCATCTACAATCATCCCATCCAGCAACAACCCATTGTTAAATACCTAGGCATCACCCTCGACCAACATCTAACCTAGACATCCCACCTTAAAACGATCACCTCCAAAGCAAATATCCGACTTAACCTTCTTAAACTACTCCTGGGGACTCCGCAGCAACGTTATCATCAACACCTACAAAGTCTTCCTCTGCCCCATCCTCACCTATGGTCACCTCTCTTGGTTATCCGCTCCCGACCGCTTCTACAATAGACCTTAAATTATAGAACGACACGTACTCCGAATCACCTGCCGTATCCGACTGCCATCACCCACCCACCGATTTTACACCTGAATAAAATTTCCCGACACCCTGATCCACTTAGAATCCCTCCGCATAAAATACGCAATAACTCTAAACCTAATCATCGAAACCCATCACCTCCCCACTTTCTACAAAGAAGTACCACCCACACTCCACCTCCTTAACATCCTTATCCTAACCCAACACACAGACCGACTACCACCAATACCCGACCAAGAGAAGCGATACAAGTTTATATCCTTCCCTTTAACCGATTATCTGAAAACCATTATCTGTAAACCTGCTTGAAATGTTGTAAAAAAACTGAAAATTACAGCATTCTGATTATGTAAAAAACAAAAAATTCTATTGTTATATGACATTGTAACATATATTTATATTTTCATCAATTGTAAAATATGTATCTTTAGGCTGAAGAGCACAATTTGTGTGCTGCTACCCCAACTTCCCCCACCAGGGGAAGGAATGAAACGATAATATATATATATATATATGATTGAAGAAGCAGTTCTGCCCTGGAAGAAGACCACAGAAGGATGGTTGAAACATCGGCTACACGAAACATGACGCGGCGTCATTCGGACAGCCAAGAAACAACTGAGTACTGGCCGCGGAAGCTTACGATTACACTGAATAAATGATTTTCTTTCTCTTATCTATCTACCACCCCTCCCGACTATTAAGTAATACCACACTCACCCACAATCACAAATACGACAAAAATAAATTCACCAGATTACATCAAGTAAAATTTTAACTTCCGCCCTACCTGTAACCATCGCTGCCCTACCTTAAATTCAACTCTAGCTACGGCCCAGTGTGTGCATCCTCTTCATGTGTTGTTTAATACTATTACCCGGGGCGCACATTGAGCTGCGTGGCGCAGTAGGGCAACGCAGAGCAGGGCAGGGCAGCACAGACTGGCAGTTACTATCGCATATTAGAGCAGTTTCGTGCGGCAGTTTACAAAGCATTGTGTTGTGCGAGAAACCGACAATAAAGCGTAACCAAAAACATTTCGATGCAAAAACTCGATTTTTGATTTCTGAATCAGATTGGGATGCCAAGCTTGGAAAATTGTTATTACTTTAACAGAATCTGAGTTTAAGATAAAACTATGCAAAAGTGAGTATATGAAAAGAAGAAACTCTCATCTGGCTTTTGCAGTGACAAGAGAATTCTCAAAAGATAATTTCCAGATGACTCGAGCGGAGAATCACGGCATAGTGTAACCTGTTATTTTCTCGACAAAGCTCAAATATCTATTAGAACTGAAGAAAATCTCGCTGTATTTTCGTGGTTATTTATTTAATTATTTAGCGTTTGACGGTACATGACATTTATAAGTATGTTTCTCTCTTTTATTTCATATTATATTTTTAAGAAAACTATATAACAGAATATAAACACTTGAAACTAAAAAAGCAGTGTCAACAAATTAAGTGTTTCTCAGGGACACTATTGAATGATGTAGTACAAATAATAATAAAACAAATAATGTGATAATAGCCTGTATATATCAATCTTTTTCGAAGTTTTATTAAAAATGAATTCAAAAAAGAAAAGAAAAGTGAAAATTGTAAGTGGGCAGTTGTATGATAAATAAATGTTTAATTTACTCGCCTCTTGTTGGGCTCATTGTCCAAATCTCTTGTTTAAATTTAATTTTTATGTATTTTTTATGACTGATATTGTGAATCGCAGGTTGGTTACGCACCAGATTAATCAATTTTTCTTATTCCATAGTTGAAAATGATTATAAGTAAAGCAAGATTATAAATAACGCAAGAAGTGTTACGGCAAAAACCGGCACGGGTGAGCTGCGTGGCACAGTTTCTGTGTCGTGATCACAACGTCGCGCAGGCCACGTGCGGCGCAGTTCTACGATGCCCTGCTCTGCGTCTCAATACGCGCTGTTCCGCCCCAAAACATAGAGACACAGAAACTGTGCTGCGCTGCGCTGCGTCGACTGCGCGTCATTGTGCGCCCGGCCTTATTGCTAGAAACGTGAGCCTTGAATGTGAAAAGTTTATGCAAACACAGTTTTAATTCGTAAATCAACTGTTCTCCCAGTCTTGATTTAAATGCACTATAATCTCATATATGTGACCCAGGAGTTTTAATCTCCTCGTTGCTTTTGCTAGCGTTACTGCTTTTACTAACAGTTTCTAGATCTTCAGTTTCCATGATGTAACCATGTAACGAATACCAATTTAATTTATCTCACTAAAAAACTCCAAACCAACACAAACTAAAAAGTGGCACTATATTCCTCGTAGTAAAAAAAATTAAGTTGTAATAATATCAACATTAATCACTGATAGAATTTGAAACGTGTAGTGATTTCCAGTTTGCAGGCGTAAAATAAAAATCCTCCACAACTCTAACGTTCCTGCTCACACCCACACCATGCCTAGCATAACAGTTTTACATGCATCACACTCGCACTTGCACTTCGCGTTTCGTTGGCTATTCGACCCGCCGAACGTACCAGCATGCCATGGCGCGCAATTCAAACAAACGAAATGATATCAGCAACCAATGTAAAGAACTAAAGTTAACGGAAGTTCATTTTAACAGAAGTTAAGATAACTTAAAAATTACAGTTTTGAAATTTTGTTAATTTCGTTAATGAACGATTAACGGATTAAGGGTTTTCTGCTCAGCTATGACTATTTCCTCCACTAACAAGTTAACCAATCGTGCAAGTCTCAAAATATGACCTACCATCCTGCCTCTTCTTCCTGTAAGACTCTTCCACAAACTTCTTTCCTCGCCCATCATTTCCAAAACTCGTTTTTCGTACTTTATCTGTCCACTCAATTTGCAGCATCCTTCTATAGCACATTTAAAATCCTTCATTTTTCTTTCTTTCTGGAATTCCTAAGCTTCGCTGC
>JARYHS010010744.1:0-18993 GCA_031002005.1 Vandiemenella viatica | reverse complement strand
GTTAGACAATATTTCCCTGGCCTTGAATACATCAACAGAATCCTTCGGCAGGGTTATGATTTCCTGCTACCTACACAGAAATGAGATCCATTCTTCCAAAAATCATCCCTGGCCCTCCCAGAACTTGTTTCAGCAGACCTCCAAACTTCAGCCAACTACTAGTCCACAAACAAAGTCTTCCTCGCCACATCAGACAGACCCAAGGATCTTTCCCATGCAATAGACCCCGCTGCACAATGTGTGACTTACACCATGCCTCCACCACTTTCACCAACCCTATCACTGGCGAGAGCTTTCCTATAATAGGACATGCCACCGGTGAAACCTTGAATGTAATATACCAACTGACCTGCAAACAATGCTTGGCTTCCTATATAGGTTTGACTAGCAATCCATTAGCCATAAAAATGAATGGCCACCAACAGACAGTTTTCACTCGGAATCCAAAACATTCAGTAGCCATCCATGTCATCTCAAATGACACCAATAATTTTAATTCTTGTTTCATGGTCGGTGCTATCAGAGTCCTTGCAAACATGAGCAGCTCCTCTGAAATCATAAGGTGGGAGCTTGCCTACCAATACAAACTCCTGGTCTCAATTTGAGATAATAGCCAGTCAGTACTTTTCCTTCCCTCTATCCACTCCTTGCCTCCATGCCCACTGTCTATATTGAAACACCACATACCAGAGGTGATTTTTATCTGCATAGATTCTCTTTATTATTATTATTATTTTTTTTTTTTTTTTTTGATTACTCTTGTTTTCTTATTTACTTTAACTTCTGAAATTTATGTTATGAACATTTTAATGTATTATTCTGCACTTTTTGCAACATTTTGCATTGCTCGCATACTAAATCCAATTCACTGCCCCCTCTCTCTGTCTTCTGTTTGTATTTGCCCCCACCACTTTCCTAACTAACAGTCATTCTGTGAGACCATATCCTGCACCAACCTCCATCCTTGATGTTTTCCTGTAGAGAAAGAGCCAAGTCCCAAAATATTCATTGGTTTTCCTGTGTTTGGTGCTTATTTATGTGTTCACCCCATGATACCATCATCTAAGATAAGGTGTGGTTCATTTCACTATCCATTTTTTTTTTTTTTTTTTTTTTTGTAAATATATATATATATATATATATAAATATATTAGGCATGAGATTAGTGAGGTAGAAAGCAAAGCACCACATGAACTATGTAAATCAATCAGCTTCAGATAGTTCAATAGATAGTGGAGGGGCTAGCATAATTAAGTATTGAGTCTTTGTAAGGAAAATATATCTGGAAATTTGTGATAGGCTAATGGAAGGCATGTGATGGAAAGAACGTATGGAGCAAGAAGAGCAGTAGCCATGCTGTTTTGAGACAGTAATAGTTTTAAGGTCTGTTAGTTTAGATGCTGTAGAGAAAATGATATCAGTAGTATGGATAGAGAGAATAAATCATTTTATGTTAGTGAAATATGAAAGTGAGAGGCTTTGTCCAAGCTGTAAATGCTTAGGTTTTGATCATTTTGAGAGAACAAGTATTTGTAGTATTTGTGTTGTAGAGAATATGTGTTGAAGTGGTGTGACTGTTTCAAATTTTAACATGAAATCCATCAAGGATTGGAGCCCATTATTTGTTCGAGAAGATGTGATGCTGTCTGGTGTCAAGCTATACTGAATGATTTTTCAGTAAACTCTCGTGCTGCTGTAACTGGATTGGTTTTTCATTCTTAATTATTGCAGTATAATGAATTCATTTTATGAGAACTGTTACTAAGAGTTTCTGGAAAGCTTTTCCTGGATAAGGGATTGCAGTCATTTAATCTTCTAAATAGTACCTGAGACTCTTAAACCAGCTAGTAGATGAGTTTTTCTCATAACCAGATACCAGCATGGTCAAAAGTGGGAACTCGCAAATTGTGATGAACAGTCGTAACAGCATAAGTTTCCAGTCCTATTAAACTTTATTGTTCTGAAATGTCTTATAATCACACCTCAACATTAGGTGAGGAGTAACACTTTGCCCTAGCATTCGGGAGAATGAGTGTTTTGGATATGCTGTTTTCGGTTATTCATTGCTTCCAGAAAACACTCCAGGTGAATGCAGGAATAGCTTCTTCAAAAGGTAATAGCTGAATACCTTCCAGTTATAAAACAACTCTTTAATTTAAATCCATATTCATTACCACATGAAATTTTACTCACCTAAGGAAAGGTATCAGGCCATTGTTTCTTTTTTTTTAATGGAGGGTGTATTTATGATTAATTCAATGATTAGATCTTCTAGATAATAATTTGGTAGTGAAATTTGTCACAATTACTACACGTGTTCATGGACTGTTATAATGACACGCTTTTATTAGCACAGTTTTAATAGCATAACACCGACCACCAACTAAAATGTTATGGAAGTAAACACATACAATTTGGGATAGATTTGTATTCTGAAGACTGCACGCTCTTATGAGAGAAAAGTTCAAATTGAAACAACTCAAGTCTGCAGTTAGCACTGTCATTTATTACAACAATCACAACTCCTCAAAATCACAGTATAGCTTCTTTTGGCCATTCTGATCTGGGTTTTCCATGGTTTCCCCAGATCGCTCCATGTGAATGCTGGGATGGTTCCTCACAACAGCCCATGGGCGCCTCCTGCCATATCCCGTATATCCCTTCCAAACCATTATCTTCCCAGATAGGTGCAATGCACCCTCCGCCACACTTTTAGTGAATCGCGGAGTAATAGTAATAGCAATTTGACAGTTCTTTAGTGTCTGGTTAACACAACGATGCAATGACAATAGCCAGAGTTTATTTTCCTGTCGTGGAAGCATGAAGCACGTATCCATGAACCCAGTTTGTCTTCTAACACTCACTGAAACTCTACTTCACACTGTCAAAACTATCCTGCAGCTACTGCCATTGTTTTGCAAGATTGATGCAACTTTATAAGAATCGAACTGACACTCCATACATATCACTAATATATATAGATATGTTTTGAAAAAACCTACTAATTACTACATGAAATAAATTTTGCTAGCCTACTGTATCATGATGCTGTTTAATAACCTTGATGTCAATGAGGAAGAAAACCAGAAAAATACAAAATTTTAACTTCAATGAAAATCGCGAACCCCATAGGCTCAGGGTTACTTTCGTATAGAAATGAAATGGCATCAGTATGCATCTACTTACATCTATTCATATACATTAGATTTTGATGATTACATCGATGTTAGATATTTTGTTTATTGCTCTCTAAATATTTTACTGTGGATTTCTCTCATTCAAAAGAAATAAATTTTATGACTTTTTAACCAACTTCATAAAAGGAGGAGGTTTTCTATTCATTTTTTTCTTTTTTTTGTATATATGTTGAGTACTATCTTCACCAATTGTGAAATTATTTTAATGATTTTTTTTACTGGATAGTGTTTAGTTTCAAAATTGTCCCATATAAATGCCGCTCAATTCCAAAGTTTTGTATAACCCTTATATATTGTCTGCCAGAGCATTCTCATAGTGGATTTGGATATCACAGTAAGAGCTACATGTCAGGTGATGAGATAGCCTTTGCTATTTATTAGGAAGTTTATATCACAGATTATATATATAAACTAGCCTCGTACCCGCGACTTCATATGCGTGGATTAAGAATTTTTTTGCCACAATTAAATATAGACAGTTGTAGGTAACGAAGGATTGGTCCCAAACAATATCAAGTCGGCATAATATGACAAGGAAGCTATCACTATATCATTCTACCGTCGAACATGCCTCTTGAAGAGAATCAATTTCCAACATATTTCTGTCACTATTCGATAAGATCTCAAAATTTTGTAACTACAACTGTTAATCATACTGGAAAAAATATCCTGTGCCCTTCATACAGCTTTCCTTACAAAATTCCATCACAACGATATAGCCATTTAGTCGTCAAAACGTAACAAAAAGACAGAGACTTACTTCCGTATTTATATTAGTACTAGCTGGTACCCACGACTTCGTTCGTGATTGTAAAGAATTCATATTGACAGCTATAGACATCTAACCACCATAGTGCACGATGGGAGACTCGATACTATTACCACACACAAATACCAGTCTTCTGCGCTATGTAGTTCCGGTAGCAAAGTAAACTTTACGGATACACACAAGTCGTTGGATGAAATACGAAAATATTAATGGCCGACCAATTTCAAACACCATATCTCACACACTCCCACAGTTACCGAATTTCGGGCAACGTTGTGATCGATGGGAGACTATGTGTTACTACCACATACAAACGCCAGTGATCTGCGATTGATAGTTTTCACTTAAAAGTGATACACCGTGACACATGCGTCTTTGGCAGAAATATGAAATTGCCGCAGGTCGACCATTTTCATCCCCCATATCTTCCACACCCCCATAGCTACAGACATCTAACAACCATAGTGCATGACAACAGACACAATTCTACTACCACACATGAACACCAATGCTCTATGCTATGTAGTCGTGGAAGAAAAGTGAAATCTGCGGAGACACATGCCTTTCGCCGAAATACGAAAATATCCTTGGTCGGCCACTTACAACCACCATATCTCCCACACAACCACAGTTTCTGAAATTCGGCCGCTGTTGTGATCGAAAGGTGACTCTGTGTTACTACCACACACAAACGCCAGAGATCTGTGATCGATGGTTTTCGCTGAAAAGTGATACAACCATGACACTTTTGTCTTTGGCAGAAGTATGAAATTGCCACAGGTCGACCACTTTCAACCCCCATTTCTCCCACACCCCCATAGCTACCGACATCTAACAACCATAGTGCACTACATGAGATACGATTCTACTACCAAACACAAACACCAATGCTCTATGCTATGTAGTTGTGGCAGAAAAGTGACATATGCGGAGACAGTCGAAATACGAAAATATCCTTGGTCGGCCACTTACAACCACCATATCTCCCACACAACCACAGTTTCTGAAATTCGGCCGCTGTTGTGATCGAAAGGTGACTCTGTGTTACTACCTACACACAAACGCCAGAGTATCTGTGATCTGATGGTTTTCGCTGAAAAGTGATACACCATGACACTTTTGTCTTTGGCAGAAGTATGAAATTGCCACAGGTCGACCAATTTCAACCCCCATTTCTCCCACACCCCCATAGCTACCGACATCTAACAACCATAGTGCACTACATGAGATACGATTCTACTACCAAACACAAACACCAATGCTCTATGCTATGTAGTTGTGGCAGTAAAAGTGACATATGCGGAGACAGGTCGAAATACGAAAATATCCTTGGTCGGCCACTTACAACCACCATATCTACCACAGTACCACAGTTTCTGAAATTCGGCCGCTGTTGTGATCGAAAGGTGACTCTGTGCTACTACTACACACAAACGCCAGTTATCTGTGATCTGTAGTTTTCGCTGAAAAGTGATACACCATGACACTTTTGTCTTTGGCAGAAGTATGAAATTGCCACAGGTCGACCACTTTCAACCCCCATTTCTCCAACACCCCCATAGCTACCGACATCTAACAACCATAGTGCACTACATGAGATACGATTCTACTACCAAACACAAACACCAATGCTCTATGCTATGTAGTTGTGGCAGAAAAGTGACATATGCGGAGACAGTCGAAATACGAAAATATCCTTGGTCGGCCACTTACAATCACCATATCTACCACAGTACCACAGTTTCTGAAATTCGGCCGCTGTTGTGATCGAAAGGTGACTCTGTGCTACTACTACACACAAACGCCAGTTATCTGTGATCTGTAGTTTTCGCTGAAAAAGTGATACACCATGACACTTTTGTCTTTGGCAGAAGTATGAAATTGCCACAGGTCGACCACTTTCAACCCCCATTTCTCCCACACCCCCACAGCTACCGACATCTAACAACCATAGTGCACTACATGAGATACGATTCTACTACCAAACACAAACACCAATGCTCTATGCTATGTAGTTGTGGCAGTAAAGTGACATATGTGGAGACAGTCGAAATACGAAAATATCCTTGGTCGGCCACTTACAACCACCATATCTACCACAGTACCACAGTTTCTGAAATTCGGCCGCTGTTGTGATCGAAAGGTGACTCTGTGCTACTACTACACACAAACGCCAGTTATCTGTGATCTGTAGTTTTCGCTTAAAAGTGATACACCATGACACTTTTGTCTTTGGCAGAAGTATGAAATTGCCACAGAGTCGACCACTTTCAACCCCCATTTCTCCCACACCCCCATAGCTACCGACATCTAACAACCATAGTGCACTACATGAGATACGATTCTACTACCAAACACAAACACCAATGCTCTATGCTATGTAGTTGTGGCAGAAAAGTGACATATGCGGAGACAGTCGAAATACGAAAATATCCATTGGTCGGCCACTTACAACCACCATATCTACCACAGTACCACAGTTTCTGAAATTCGGCCGCTGTTGTGATCGAAAGGTGACTGTGTGCTACTACTACACACAAACGCCAGTTATCTGTGATCTGTAGTTTTCGCTGAAAAGTGATACACCATGACACTTTTGTCTTTGGCAGAAGTATGAAATTGCCACAGGTCGACCACTTTCAACCCCCATTTCTCCCACACCCCCACAGCTACCGACATCTAACAACCATAGTGCACTACATGAGATACGATTCTACTACCAAACACAAACACCAATGCTCTATGCTACTGTAGTTGTGGCAGTAAAGTGACATATGTGGAGACGGTCGAAATACGAAAATATCCTTAGTCGGCCACTTACAACCACCATATCTACCACAGTACCACAGTTTCTGAAATTCGGCCGCTGTTGTGATCGAGAGGTGACTCTGTGCTACTACTACACACAAACGCCAGTTATCTGTGATCTGTAGTTTTCGCTGAAAAGTGATACACCATGACACTTTTGTCTTTGGCAGAAGTATGAAATTGCCACAGGTCGACCACTTTCAACCCCCATTTCTCCCACACCCCCACAGCTACCGACATCTAACAACCATAGTGCACTACATGAGATACGATTCTACTACCAAACACAAACACCAATGCTCTATGCTATGTAGTTGTGGCAGTAAAGTGACATATGTGGAGACAGGTCGAAATACGAAAATATCCTTAGTCGGCCACTTACAACCACCATATCTACCACAGTACCACAGTTTCTGAAATTCGGCCGCTGTTGTGATCGAAAGGTGACTCTGTGCTACTACTACACACAAACGCCAGTTATCTGTGATCTATAGTTTTCGCTGAAAAGTGATACACCATGACACTTTTGTCTTTGGCAGAAGTATGAAATTGCCACAGGTCGACCACTTTCAACCCCCATATCTCCCACACCCCCATAGCTACCGACATCTAACAACCATAGTGCACGACAGGAATGACGATTCTACTACCACACACAAACACCAAAGGTCTATGTTATGTAGTTGTGGCAGGAAAGAGAAGTATATGGAGATACGAATTTTTGGTCGAAATATGAAATGGCCCTGCACTGACCAACTTTAATCATTATATCTCCCACATCCCCACAGCTATCGGCATTCGGCCAACGTTTTGCACGACAGGAAACTCCATGCTACTTCCACCCACAAACATCAGTGATCTGTGCTAGGTAGTGGTGGCTGAAAACTGAATATATGAAAAAACACGTCTATTTTTATATATATATAAGATTTCGTTGATCTTTCGATCGGTGTGGCATGGGCGTCTGTGGACAGGACTCTCAATCCCTTCTGCCTGCCCTACAAGAGACAGCATCAATTAATTTTTAACGTAAATACTGTAATATCAGTCATCGGTTTTGTCTGATCGAAATTCTTTTTAAACTAGGTTTCTTCGTGCGCGCACTGAAACCGTTGTGAAATTAATAGATTTATACCGTATTAAAATCGCTCAATAATCTTTCAAGGGGATAAAGTACTCATAATCAAGAACAACTTTTACTATAAGACCAACTTGGAAATCGAGAAAAAAACTGTTCTGTTTCATACATTTTTGTCGAGTAAGGTTTCTTTTTTTTTCGAGAATTCGAAATTGATCTCCTAATAAAAGAAATGATGTTCATATTTATTGATGAATATTATTTTAACCCCTTAAAGGATTAACCACGAAGAGTAATAATAATAATAATAATGATTTATAGCTATAAATCATGTACAAAGATGGCCGCGAAAGTCTTAAGAATCATAATATTTAATAATAATATTTAATTAAATTGCAATGGAGCGCACACTCCGGTGGAAATCTCTTACACATTTGCCCTCTGCAAATTTTAACTTTAAATTCTTTCAACGTTTTTGGAAAATTATTCATCACTTCCCTTGACAACCCATTCCAATTCCTGACACCTGTAATGTCCCTTGGTGACGGGAAATTTATTAGTGTGAATTCCACGTTTCTTGGCATCGGCAAGAGCCAGGTGACTCATACCTGCGCTGAAAGACCGAACGATTTATGGCAGGCCGTAAAGTTAAAAGCTTTACGCATTCAATGAAATTCAAAGGACAGTATAGGGACTGTGCTGAAATGAGGATTTCCTGGTACAGTAGAAACTAGAGAAACGATGCTTCGGAGAAAAATTCAGGTTGCGGAACACCTCTGTTGGGAACCAGCGAATCAAACTGTGTTATGAACATTTAGAAACCATAAGTTTTTTATGTTGCATGAGGAGCGCCAATGGAGATAGTGGACGACCCGCCAAACGCTGCCACTCGCTGAAATTTCCCGCGTCTGCTAAAACTCGGGAGCTTGCAAGTTTTCAACGGAGCGAACAAGCGGGGGATAAGACATTCTGTTTCTGGCCAGCAAACAATCCGCACCGGCGCACCCCGGGAGATCGCCGAACAGGTCACTACCTGCGAGGAGCCAACTCGCCAAGTGGACGTTACCAAGTGACCTTGTGCCCAGCTGATCAACTCATCTGCTACGGTAAAGAACGCCGACGATGTATAGACACTCTTGCGTCATTCAACCCTATGCAACGCTCTGAGATGAGAATCATGCTCTAAATTATTCAAAAGAAACTTTTAATGTTCAGTTCTGTTCAATAAACCAATCAATTTTATATTCAAAGAAAATAATAGGTGTTGTAAACCCTGCTTTCAATAACTTCCTTTCCAATCAATCAGTATATCATTTGAATAGATGAAGATTTGTGATTTTTAATGGTATTTTAAAATTACAATTGCTTTGATTAAAAGTATTTCAGAATTGGAATGTCGCTTCTCTCGGATATTGAACACTTCCATTCTTGGCGCCTACCCGGGATTAATTTTGCAAATTAACTTATTAATTAATGCATCTCATTATTTTATTCTAATTTTAATAACGTCATAAAACAAGACGTTACACACCCTTACCCAAAAAAGAGAATCTTCCTACACCCTTGTGACTGAAATCGAGTGCCAGATTGTGGTCATGGTCATCTGTTCCCTTCCATGCATTACTTTTAATTCTTACACAAATATCTTCCCATACCTCATCACCAATATATATGATTTGTACACTCCCATGACCCTCTTCGCCCTCCTCCTGTCTTGCAATGAATCCTATTCCAGTTCTTTTATCATATCTGTTACTGATTGCATTCTGCGGTAATTTTCAGAAACAAATCTAGCAGCCCTCTTTTGCACCCTCTCCAACTCCTGTATTTGATACGCCAAATCTGGGTCCCATGCTACACTACCATATTCAAGCAATGGTCTGACCAAAGTATTGTAACCCAATTCCTTTACTTCTCTCGTACATCCCCTCATCACTCTCTCCAAAAGTACAGAAGTTTGAAATCTTTCCCAACTACCTGTTCAATGTGTCCTGCCCAGTTAAGCTTGTTATGCCAAGATATTAACATTTCAAATTTTCAACAATCAATTCTTTCCCCACCTTATATTCATAATCAGCCTTTAGTTTTTTTATTTGTGTATCTAATAAGCTGACTCTTCTTTGCATTTATCTTCATCCCATGTTTACCAACCCTACTAGATATCCTGTCCAGTTCACCCTGCAGCTGTCTACCGTTTTGATCCTTTTATATAGCATTATATCATCTGCAAACAATCTAATTTCTGATAGTAAACAATCAACACAATTATTCATTAGAATAATGAATAGCAAAGGTCCCAATACGCTACCCTGTGGCAATCCCATTTTTACTTCCACTTCTTTTGATACTGAATTTCCTACCATAAATTTCTGTTTCCTTTTAAAAAAATTTCTACCCAGCAAATCACTTTCTCATCCACTCCAATAGTTTTTACCTTATTTACTGCCATTTTATGGCTCACTCTGTCAAAAGCGTTTGAGAGATCTAGTGCTACACTATCAATTTGGCCTCCCTTGCCCATTCCATCTGAAATATCTTGCATATACCCCACCAACTGAGATTCGCATGAATATCCTTGCCTAAAGCCATGTTACCTACTTGAAAACCACTTACGCTCCTCACACATATTTTTGATGTGGTTGCATATCAATCTCTCCATTGCTTACCTACCTCTAATGTCAAACTGATCGGCCAATAATTTTAGATTCTGATTCTCACCCCTCCTTTATGTACCGGCACAATTATCCCACTTTTCTAGTCCTGTGGTAAGCAGCAAGTATCCAGAATCATTTTAAATAACATTTCAAGAAAAGGTACAATGTCACATCCGGCTATCTTTAAGATATCTGTACTAATATTATCTACGTGAGAGTGGGGACTTCCCCGGCGTATCAATGCAACAAAATCCTCTCGGGTTTCCAGCCGGATAGTGGTGTAAAAACACAACGTTTCGACAGCTGGCTCTGCTGATGAGTCATCAGATGAAGACAGCAGAGTCAGCTGTCGAAACGTCGTGTATTTACACCACTATCCGGCTGGACACCAGAGAGGATTTTGTTTAATATTATCTACACCATTCCGTTTACGTTTTTTTAGCTTTCTTAGGATGAATTCCAAATTTTTTAGTATCTTCATTTTTAATCGTATTGTTAAGCTTGTTCTCCAAATTACACCCTCCCGTTTCTGATTAATTGTCCCTAATGCCCTTACTAAACTAGTTACTTAAAATCTCTGCCTTTTTCAAATCCTCAGTAACTTCTTCTCCATCCTTATCTATAAGGGTCTCAGCACCCTCCCCCTCAGTTTTCTAACATAACTATAGAAATTTCTAGATGAATCAGTCAATGGTCTCTTTGCACTGACAATATGCTTCATAAACCCATCTTTATCCGACTTCTTAGCTATTATTAAGTCCTTGTTCAGTTGTTTTAAATATTCCCTACTACCCTGCTGTCTCTTAACTATGTTATGTTATCTTCTTAACAAGTTCTTTAACCTCCTCACCTCCCTATTATAGTACAAAGGTTCTATACTTCTCTTTATTTTCTGTTTTGGAATAAATTTTTTTCTTCCCCCTTTCTTATTATCTCCTTGAACTCTTCCCACCTTGACTCTACTGTACTTGTGCCTTCCTTACATTTGCTGAACCGTTCTCTGAAATATCTCTTCAAATTATAAATCTGTGCATTTTTATAATTGTACCTATTAGCCCTTCAATTTTGGCTGCTAGTTCACTGAATCCTCTAATATCCATCTGAACTGCTTCATGATCATTTATTCCTTCGGTTACTTGATGCCCCACAAAACTACCATCGGACCTTACGTATTAGGAACTAGCTTTGCCCGGCATGCGTCTAAATGCCTCTTTTCCTTTCTTAAGTGAGTACGCATATACAAAAAAAGACACATTTACGTGTTAAAAATAAACGAAAACAATGTTTTTTTATGAATTAAATTAATACTGAAAAATTTTATTCTACTGCTTTGAAATATTCAATATTTTTGGTCTTACACCTTCTAAAAAAACAGTCCTATGGTTTTTATTCGGTTTTGATAGTACTTAACACACCTATGTTTAAAACAGAGCGGCGTGGTAGCTCAGTGGTTAAAGCTCTTTATTTCAAATGTTTTTTTTTGTCTTGTCCTAGGTTCAAATTCCAGTGGAACCAGAAATTTTAAGAGTTTTATACGATCAATTACTTAGTATGCCCTCTTCGTTAGGATCTAACCAACCTTCAGGTTGTGGATTAAGAGGTTTTTTTTTTAATTATATTTGTATTTTAAAATAAAGAGAAAAATACTGTCTACAGGGTTTCTCGACTGATGGATATGAAAATTCTGATGTTTTATTCCTTTTGATCGAATTGTAGTAAAACTCCTCCATCAGCATCCACTTTGTCAGATTCCCCTACCGATTCAAAAAACGGAAAAGTTGCTTGTAGAAATTAGTATTAAGAGGGTAGAAGGAGAATAGTTAATGCAGTTTTGTAAACTAAATGTAAACATCATTTTTCGTTGATTTTAAAACATCTGTGTGCAAAGTTCCTTCAGAAGCGGATAAGAACTGTAGATTTTTGAACTTCAATTTCGAATTTCTTGGTCAGCAACTGTCAAGTCGGAATCACTACAACCTCGTTTGACAGGAAATCTTATGGGGTCTAAGAATTTAACACATATATCCACTTTGGTTATTTTCCCTACAACTTTCGAGATATTTGCAAAAAGACTGAATAGTTCCAAGTGTAAATTTTTCTTAAAAGATAGTGGTGGGTTTTTGTAAATCAAATGTAGGAAATATTTTTCTTATCGTTTTAAGGCAAACATGTGCAAAGTTCCAATCAAATCGGATACAAACAGTGGGTTTGTATAAAGAATATTTGCATAAATTATGGGGGTAGGGGGTAAAGAAGAAGAAGGGTTGGATTTTGCAAACCAAATGTTGTCAGCAATTTTCTCCTTGTTTTAAAGTAAAACAACTAACACTTTCCGAATGTGACATACTAAGCCACTGATCATCTACAACTCTTAAAATTCCTGCTTCCACCGGAAGTTGAAACCGGGTCAGTAGTGGGGGAAGGATGGCGCTAGGAAGAAACCGGAAAACCCGATGACGTCACGAACTGAGCAGCCAATCAGCGTTCAGGGTCGTATGACGTCACAATATGGCTGACCGTTAGTTCCTTGACCGGCCGCGAGATGGCAGCATCTCCCAAGGGCTTAATTTCTATGGACGCAGATATTCCACTCCCCCAGGAGAGTGAAAGCTAGCGGGGGAATTCCGCCGACTGAGGCGTGTTTACACAGGATACGCGCTCTGTTTGCTATCCATCAGACGTTGCGACAGATGTCGACTTGCCCAGCCGAGACATCGGGCGTTCGCCTTGCATCACTGTCACCAGATGGCAGCACCTAGAGGCTATAGTCACCGCTAGATGGCCTGGTGTGCTTCATATGCGTGAAATATTTCGGTACCCCCGTTTTCTGCTCTGGAATGCGGGCCTGCGTGAACACACTCTGTTTGCTCTCCATTAGGCATTGTGAAATGTGTGCCGTGCTGGCTGGGGTTCCGTTAAGTAAGCACTTGTTTGCGCTGCGAAACATCTTGGCTACTATCGACAGCAAGTTGCAAGTATTTCAGCACAGTAAAATATTTTCTTCGGTTCTGTGTCGTGAAAAATACTTAAGCGTGAACCATTGCGATTTTTTTTACTAAAAACAAAAAAGTCAACATCAACGGGTATTACATAAACAGACATCGGTAGCGTTGGGGCTAGAGTGCCGAAGGTCGCCGATTCGAGTCCGACGGCGTGTATGGGTGTTTAAGTGTTTTGAGATATTATTGAAAAAGCCGTTCCAACACTTCAATTTCAAAACGAAAATCAAAATTTTAGTTTCCACACCTAGAGAGTATGGCGCCAGCTTGCCTTGTTGTAATTGAATAAAAAAATAAGTTGAAAAGCATACATTTTTCCTTTAAAATGCGTTAACGTTCGAAATTAAAAAAAAAAACGCCATAAACACAGCAAATTGGAAAGATATAAAATCGAGGAAGAATTTTATGTTTACCTGTTTTCATGAAATTATTGTGATAAAATATAGTATTACCACACATACGCTATTCCTTACAAAATTCGTAGCTTCAAAAACCCATCAATGGGTGAAATCCTTTCATTGAAACCGACAGACATTCACCGACACGAAGATAGGGAAAACCATAAATTCCGTTCATCGAAGCAGGCAAACATTAATAATTAATTCACCGACGAAGAGATGGGAAACAAACTCACTTTTGCACATCATGTTAGATTCGTTATGAACAATATAATATAGCTCACGAGTGTCACCTACATTCCGTGTATTTTAAAGGATGTATTAAATTATGTGTAATGAAACAGACCGAGAACACAGACACTTTTTGAACTCAAAGAGGCATTGAAGGGGTTTACTGATGTATGTAAGTATAACCTCGATGGCTTGAGAGCCTCTAAACTAAAGCAAAGTTGTCGATTTGAAAACCAGTTTCTTTCCCTACAGACATTTCTGAAGTGAATACATGTTAATCTCTCCACTGATATCAAACCAATCAGCCTGTAATTATTTCAAGCCTATTTCTCAACCCTGTCTTTGGACAAGGCCACTTGAAAATATTTGTGAAATGATTAACAAAACCTTTCCCACACCAAAGCTAGAAAAATAAAAGTTTCCAGTTTGACCATGGCAAAACTCATGGAATGCAATGAGGGAAGAAAGAATTCATATTAGAATCAGTACGACACCTTATTTCCCTAATCTTATCTATGATGTCACTGATATGAAATATTTCGTCGCACTCGTAATTGTTGCCATCAAGATCAAACCTTTTTCGTCTGTCTATCCAGATCAATCTATGTATCAATTCTGTTATGCTTTCGTAATCAATCACAAATTGAGTGTCCTTAGCTGCACTTTGTCTAAAATTCCAATCAATCCCTTGTGACACTCAGTGATTGACTAGAAACAGAGAGATATACCCACCTTTAACTGTATTTTACAGCTCAGCACGTATGTTCCGGGAACGAAATACCGTCTGTTAATCTTACTAATTTCACCCCTGTCGAATCGAAGTACGCCAGTCCCATGTGATAAAAATCGAGTCACGCTAAGCACAGAACATGCCTGAGACCATTGCCTGTGATCAAGGTGGAGATTTACAAAATTTACCCACTCCCTTATGGAAGAAATCCAGTGCCGGCTCCTACTTATAGTCTTTTACGCACTATTCCTAATTCTTTCACCAAGATCCACCCCTAGCCTCATCGCCAACGTACCCACAACACTTCCCCAATCCTCCTTCTGTTTTCCAATGATTCCCACTCCAACCCCTGATCAGTTACTGATCAGGGTAAGCTTTTGTACAAATTTCGC
This sequence comes from Vandiemenella viatica, assembly GCA_031002005.1. Classification (NCBI taxonomy): domain Eukaryota; kingdom Metazoa; phylum Arthropoda; class Insecta; order Orthoptera; family Morabidae; genus Vandiemenella; species Vandiemenella viatica. The sequence goes on along the minus strand of JARYHS010010744.1, from coordinate 3,737 downwards.
AAAGTCTTCTCCTCATCAGTAGCAGGGATTCCAGGTACCAAAATGTTCACTTAAGGTGGTTCTACTGCAGTTTCCCAGGAAAATTCCCCATTTTTCCAGGAAATTTCTGCTATTTTTCAACCAATCAGGACACAGGAGTGTTCTCCATTCGGTTTAAATGTTCCCATCTGACGCCAACCTTCGTATTCAGGACCAAGTGCAACATTTGATTGTAATTGCATGCTTTGTTCAAGTAACCACGATAAAGTTACCATTATGCTCTTAGCTAACTGATAGTTTCGTGGTCATCAAACAGGCATCATAACCCAAATTTTCATAAAAGACTCCCACATATCGACAAGTATCCAAAACGTCACAATAGTTGCAGACACTAGTTCTATTGCACCGAAGATAGCACCCACGCTTGAACTGTGGTAAACTGTTAGGTCAAAATGGGTGTTTGCATATTTTATCCACTCAGGCCTCATCATCTAAAGTCTAGTGCCAGATTGTGGTCATGGCCAACTTAGGCTCCATACACCACTCAGAATTATTCCGCCAATATCCATTCTAACAGCATTATACGCCACATACAGCCCCTGACACTCTTCCAATCTTCCAATGACATCCAGTCCAGTTCCTTTATTATGTCACTTGTTGAATATTTTCCACTAATAAATCTTTTGTACAAAAAATGTGGACTCGATACTACACTATATACAAGCAATGGTCTGATTGTGCGTTTGTATACAAGTCCTTCGCTTCTCTGGTACATTCCCTCATCACCCTCTCTGTTAAATGATTTTTAACCCGAAGTGCATGTAGTGAAAAACGTGAGAAACACAATTCGTATGCCAACTCAAACGACAGTAAACTGTGAAGAGCACGGTGAAATGGGAGATTGCCTAAGCCCTGAAGCAATGGTTAGAAGCACACGTTGATGGTGATCATAATTCAATAACCATATACTTTAGACTCAAATCCACAGAGGAAGAAGACACACGCACACGCACACACTTGTACATGCATACAGCGAGGTCGATACAACTAATAGCAAGCATCATGGAAACGATGAAGTGGGGCAGAATTGTCGTTACCACTGATTAACTGGGCAGAACTATCGTTACAAAAATCATCAGACAGAGGAGTTAAAGTCACATATCACCATACTTACACTTACATCCACAAAGAGAAACGCAGATACACATGCCCAAGTAGTGTTGCAAACTGAAAAAAAAAATGTTTTTTTCAGATTTGTGAAAAAAAAAAACATGAAAAAAAACCTAGCACCCTTGTTTTTTTTTCTAAATTTGGTTTTATTCAGAAAACAATATATCTGATAAATTATAGTTTTATTTATGGAACTTACATTTTACATGTGTGTTTTAAACCTTACTAAATCATATAATATCTTACATAATGATTCATAAATGTATCTATATAGGTAACAATTTTTTATTCATCCTGTATGTCGGTACCACATTCACTAGTATCAGTACTACCAACACTAGTTCAGTCGGAGTCGGAATTTTCTGTTTCTTCTTCTGTCCCCTCTAGATCCACAACTTCAGAAAAAGTTACATTTTCTTTTACTGGTTGTATTGCATGCAAAAGCTTTTGAGATTGCAATTTTAATTGTGAGCAAAGTACACACTGTGAATGAAGACTGCGCCGATAGTTCTGTATTACGGTCTTTTAAGTTTGAATTTAAATCTATTATCATACAAAATAGGAGCTTTATTTGTTTTCAATCGTTGGTTTACGCCAACGGTTGCAAGGAAATTATTCATAATTACTGACAATGACTCAGTATCACTATACGCTGCGAGTTTAACAAGTATACGAATATAAGGAAAGCACAACAAGTAATAAAAAGAGGCAAAAAACTGTTGTTAAATTTCCTAATTTTTTTGAAAAGATTCGTAGGTCTACAGATAAATTTCTAGTGCCTGGCAGCAGTAGTTCAAATAGCGAGTATCAATCCAAAAAATGGGGAACGGGGATTCCATCTCACGCAACCTAGCCTTTTCGGGAAGTCCCCATTCGTAAAAGAAAACTTCAGTCAATGTTACCAATATTTTTGTAATTTTTTTTTCTACTGAACCAGAAAAATATAGTAGATTTAAAATTAAGATAGGTACTTAGTATACACCCTAAAACAGTCATATTAAACGATAAATGCCTTAAAAATCTGAAATTTAGTAGTTATGAAAAAAAACATGTTTTTTTTCACAGTTTTTTCATGTTTTTTTTCACGTCAGAAAAAAAACTGTTTTTTTACAACACTATGCCCAAGTCTACAGAGAGTTCAGCACAACTACCGGCACCAATCATGGAAACGAAATGTGGTGTATTACTCTCTTGCCTCATGACTGGCTGAAAAACAGAACTCTCCTAACATACCATCAGCCTGGCGAGATAGAGGGTGTGCAAAAGATGACATGTTTTCACCATGCACTTAAGTGTTTATACCATAAACAGTGTTCATCGCACCCAATTGATTACATTTACCATCAATACGTCTCTCCCACACTGCAAACCCTATCTGCCATTCATTAAGAGTGCCCCAGGTACCGTGAGTTGCAATAGACATTTGACTATCAGCAGATACCAGAACCCCTCATATTCACACTAGGTCTCAACCACAAATCCATACGTATCCACGCACAAGCTCAAAGAAACAGGAACAGCAAATCATGCATCCAGACAGAAGAGTTTAAGTAATGTATGAGACGCACAAACACTCACATTTCCATGCCTACAGCGAGCTAGACACAACAACCAGCCAAATCATGGCGACGAAAGAGCGGGGTAGAACCCCCATGGCTCATAACTGACCAAAAAATCATCGTTAATATATGTTCCACGTACCTTACTCTTCACATCAACATCATCTAATTTATCTCACACAACAGACCTCACTACCATCCAGTATCATGTGTGCTAGGTACAAAACTGTTCACATTAGCACCACCACATCTATCCCACACCTAAGCCTTTTCTGCCATTCAGTAACATTTGTCCCAGGTACCACGAGTAGCAGTAGACATCTGGTCATCAGACAGATATCATAACTCCCATATTCATACTAGGTCTCACCCAAAAATCTATACGTCACCACAAGCAAGGTATCACCACATTTACGCAAAAAAACACAGAGAGACGCATACACACGTACATTTCCATGCCTATAGCAATCTCGACTCGACAACTAGCCCAATCATGGCAACGAAAAAGTGAAACAGAACAACCGTGACTGGGCAAAAATGATAGAAAGACACACATACACTCACACACACTCATATGTCAATGCATTCACACAGTTCCATACATCACCACACATATGCACATAACTGGAGGAAAGAGACTGAACACGCTAGATCCAAACTGAATAGTTACAGGATGTGTGAAGTTTGAGATCACAGCCACACCGCAACCCTTTCTGTCATTTAGTAACATGTGACCCAGGTACCATGAGTTACAATAGACACTTTTCTATCAGACAGATATCATAACCTTCATATTCATACTAGGTCTTACCCACAAATCCATACATCTTCACACAAGGACACATAAACATATGGGAGGAACAGCAATTCATACGTCCAGAATTTTCATAACTACTAAATTTCAGATTTTTAAGGCATTTATCGTTTAATATGACTGTTTTAGGGTTTATACTAAGTACTTATCTTACTTTTAAATCTACTATATTTTTCTGGTTCAGTAGAAAAAAAATTCCAAAAATATTGGTAACA
>JARYHS010010743.1:0-43002 GCA_031002005.1 Vandiemenella viatica | reverse complement strand
ATCTTCCAATTCAATTTTCACCCATTTCCGGATGTCCGCATTATTTGCAATTTTTCACGCGTTTTAAGAACCGTAAACAATAGTATAATTTCATAACAGTGTTCTGGTTTTCTAAATACTTTGACAGTAAAAAGAAGAAATCCCAACGGAGCAATCAGTTGGCAGTGGGCTAAGCAAACATGCGGACACTAGTGTTTGGCAGGTTTTGAATACATAGAACTTGATTGTTCCAAGCAAACAGGGAGAGTTCAGCGTAATGTTGATGGGTTACGCGAGCATCAATGAAATTATTTTAAGTTCATTGCCATACATGAAATGTTAATACTGGTCTGTCCTCATTACTTCTCTCTTCAGTTTTGTTATAGGACTAACAAACGGTCTTGCTGCAATGTAAACTAAAAAGTTAAAAATAAAATTACAATTTTAAAAAATTTTTAAGAAACACGCTTTTGTAGCAATGTGAACCAAAAAGTTAAAAATAAAATTATGGTTAAAAAAAGCTAAAAAAAAGTGCTGTTCCAGCTAGGTGAACCAAGAAATTAAAAATAATCTTTCAATATAAAGATTTTTGTTTAAGAGCTCTAGGATGTTGAACTGTGAAGTACATCTTAAATTTTTGCATAAGCTTTAGAAAGAAAATAAAGTAATTGACCAAAAACTTACAATTAACGTAAAAAAAAGAATGAAAAAAGGTGTGTTGTGATCTCCGTTTACTTTTCATAATGACTCTTGAAGTGAACTACACTTAATGGTTCCTTGAGGTTTATTACTATGTACACAAAACACTGGTAAACAATAACAAATGTGGTACAGTTAGCGGATGACCGTCGAGAAATTTAGCCTGGTCCTGATCCGGGGTAGAGAGAGACGGCTTCTACTTCTCGCGAACTTCCGGTGGTCTTCTGTAGTTGAAGCTGGTTCCGCGGTCAGGCCGGAACTGGCGGTGGAGCGGCCGGCTACGCTTATATAGGCGGCCTGGCGCAGGAATTCCGTTGTGTGGTAGTACGGCGACCTCTGTAAGAAATAGTCCCACTTAGCTTCTAGATGATTCTATTTGTTTTCCTGGTTTGTTTTGATGTCTCTGCGCCTGTTTGGAGTCGTATATGTATCCCGGCGTGCAGGCGCGTTGTGTGTGAGGTCTGCCTGGCAGGGGCCTTTACTGGCAGACTGAACATACCTCCCTCCCGGGGGGGGGGGGGGGAAGCGATGTCTGCGACGTCTGCGAGGTCGTCTGCCGCGGCGCCCTGGAGCAGACTATGAAGGCTACCTCCAGGGGAGTACGGAGCTGTTCCCCTGGCGATGCGTGCCGACCTGCGTCGTGGTGCAGGTTGTGGTGGAGGTACTTGTGGAGCTAACGGCATCGGTTCGTCGGCGTCGATGGCCGGGGGCTGTACGGGGGGCGCTGAAGATGGTCCCCGCAGGTGGTCGAGAGGCTGCGGCTGAAGGGTGTCGGAGCGACCGACAGGTTGTGGCGTCGTTGGTGGCGCTGTAACTGTCCCTGAGCAACGGTTAGACGGCAGGAGTGGTGGAGGTGGCAGGGAAGGAGAGGAAGAAGTGGATGGCCGTGCCGTGGTGGAAGAGGACGGTGCCGTGGGGTAGCGGGGACGTAGTTGGTTTCGATGGCGTCGCACTATCCGGCCATCCAGGCTGACGTCGAACAGTTGGCGGCCCCGGGGCCGCTGGATGACCCCCGGAAGCCAACCGGCCCGGGAGCCAAACCCGCGGGCCCAGACTAGGGAGCCCGGGGTGAAACGGAATGGGCCCGAAGGTACCTGTACTTTGGGCGGGGGTAAGAGGAGATGGAGGAGAGTGCGAGGTTGGCGGCCATGCAGCAATTCCGCCGGGCTTTTGGCCCCCACTGGAGTGGTTCGATAGGAACTGAGGAAGAGTGTCAATGCCTCTTCGAGTTTGTGACTTGTGGTGTATTTGGTCATTTGGGTTTTGAATGTTCTGACTAGCCGTTCCGCCTCCCCGTTAGATTGGGGGTGGAAGGGCGGGGTGAGGAGGTGTTGGATATTGTTGGCGGTACAGAAGGATAGGAATTCCCGACTTCGAAATTGCGGTCCGTTATCTGTGACGATAGCGTATGGTAATCCTTCGATGGAAAAGATCTTCGTGAGGGCTGAAATGGTGACCTCTGTGGTGATTGTGGAGCAACGGACGACATATGGGAAGTGGGAAAAGGCATCCGTCACTAGGAGCCACTGGTGGCCTAGGAATGGGCCAGCGAAGTCGAGGTGAATGCGTTCCCAGGGTCCGGACGGTGCCGGCCAGGAAAGGAACTTTTGAGGGGGGCGGGGCAGTTGTTGGGCACAGATGGTACAGCGCCGCACCATCTTCGTGACATCCGTGGTAAGGCCGATCCAGAATACATGGCGTCTGGCAAGGGATTTGGTGCGGGCAATTCCCCAGTGTCCTTGGTGGAGAGTTTGGAGGATTGTCGGTTGTAGGGATCTCGGAACGACGACCCTCGGGGTGGAATTTGGTTCTGTGCGGAGGAGCACTCCCTCTACTACTGAGAGCTGGTGGCGGATGGAGTAGTAGAACTTGAGGTCTTGATGATGGCGTGGAGGGGAACGTGTTTGCCACCCGTGTTGGATGTGGTGTCGGATGACACGGAGGAGGGGGTCCTCCCCTGTGGCTGCCGCGACTTTTGAGGCCGTGACTGGAAATGTCTTCAGTGCTTCTTGTATGTCATCGTCGATCTGGAACACCAGAAGTTCCGACTTGTCGAAGGCAAGGTCTGGTCCCTGCGGTAGTCTGGATAAGGCGTCTGCATTGGCATGCCTGGAGGTGGTACGGAAATGCATGGTATATCTGAACTGGGACAGGAATAGTGCCCAACGCTGGATGCGGTGGGATGTTTTGGTAGGCAGACGTGTGGACGGATCAAATAGTGATAGGAGTGGCTTGTGGTCGGTAATGAGATGAAAAGAAATCCCATATAAAAGGGAATAGAATTTGGAGCAGGCAAAAACAATAGCTAGCGCCTCTTTCTCGATTTGAGAATATTTAAGCTGAGCAGCCGATAGGGCTTTGGAGATGTAAGCTACGGGGCGTTCCGTGCCATCTGGTAATTTATGAGACAGAACTGCCCCCACACCGTAATCGGATGCATCTGTGGCAAGTATCAAGGGGAGGTTTGGAGTGTATGGCATGAGGCATGCTGCGGACTTGAGCTGCTGTTTAAGGGTGTGGAATGCGGTCTCGCAAGCTGGGGTCCAACGGAACGGGACATTCTTGCGACAGAGGTGGTACAGGGGTGCTGCCACTTGTGCTGCTGAGGGTATAAATTTTCTGTAGTATGAAATCTTGCCTAAAAAAGATTTCAACTGATGTAGATCCTGAGGCCGAGGTAAGTTGGAAATAGCGTCCACATAGGAAAATGCTGGGGAAATGCCTTCCTGAGCGATGATGTGACCCAGGTAGGAAATGGATTGTTGAAAAAATTGACACTTGGAAAGGTTGCATTTCAATCCTGCTGCACGGAGGCGGAGGAAGAGTAGGCGGAGGTTGGTCATGTGTTCGGCAGCGGAGGGTCCCGTGACGACTATGTCGTCGAGATAGTTGATGCATCCCGGAATATCCTGGAGAAGTTGTTCGAGATACCGTTGAAAAATCGCTGGAGCACTGGCCAAGCCGAACATGAGCCGGTTGAGTTGGAAGAGGCCAGAGGGAGTGTTGATGACTGTGTATTGTCGGGACTGGATATCCAAAGGGATTTGAAGGTATGCTTCTGCCAGGTCAATTTTTGTAAAGTAGGTACCTCCTGCTAGTTTACGGAAGAGGTCGTCCGGTCTCGGAAGTGGATAGTCGTCTACCAGCAGATGCGGGTTGACGGTGGTCTTAAAGTCACCACAGAGACGTAAGCGGCGTCCTGGCTTCTGAACTATGACCAACGGCGTGGCCCAGGGGCTGAACCGCACCGGCTGGAGGATCCCTTCGTCTTGGAGACGTTGAAGTTCTTCCTGAAGTGGTTGTTGAAGCGCTACGGGTACCTGGCGTGCCCGGAAGTATCGAGGCCGTACGTCCGGCCGGAGTTGGAGTGATGCTTCGAAGTCCTTTGCACAGCCGACGCCTGGTGAGAACAGGTCCTGAAACTCGGTGCAAAGGGCGTCCACTTCAGGAAAAGGAACATGCTGAGATACGAGGTGTATGTTATCCTCAATTGAAAATCCGAATAAGCGGAAAGCGTCCAGTCCAAATAAGTCTGCTGTGAGAGAACTGTTAACTACTAAAAAGGGGACTGAACGATGTACAGACTTATACATGACGTTTGCTGTGAATTGTCCCAGGAGTGCTATTTCCTGTTTGTTGTATGTCAGGAGGCGCTTGGGGGCCGGCGAGAGGGGGGGCGAGCCAATTTGCACATAAGTAGTATAATTAAGCAATGAGACTGCTGCTCCTGTGTCGACTTGTAGGCGCAGGGGCTTGCCATTGACCGTAACGTCAATAAAAAGTTTGGATGCTGTGGAAGTGTCTACCTGATTGATATCCATAGGTGCGCCGCTCAACCTGTCTTGGTAAGACCCTGGGCGGCGAGAGCCGGGATTGGCATTGGTGGTGTTGGTGCGGCAGACGGACGCCAGGTGTCCTTCCTTGCCGCAACGTGAGCATTCAGCCCAACGATCCGGACAATTTTCCCTCTCATGTGCTGAATAACAGGCGGGGCAGGAGGGTAGGCGGAGCGGGCTGCGGCGTCGGCGCTGCGGGATCCGCTGCTGCTGCCGAGACTTGGTGCCCCTGCCGGAACGGGCCGGTTCGATGTCCTTCTGAGGAAGCGGTCCCCGGTTGTGGTGTCGGGAGGAGCGCGACTGGGAGCTCTGGATGGCGGCGACGTCCTGTGTGTCCTCTACGTCGGTTCGGATTGCGGCCACATCCGCCCAGGACTCCAGGCGGCGATCTGCGGCCGTAGATATTTCGAATTTGTAGGCAAGTTCGATGACCTGCTCCAGGGATGGGTCCTCTAACTTGAGGGCGTCATGCCGGAGTGCGGCATCTGGTGCAGCCTGTATGATGTGATCACGCACCATGTCGTCGGCGTAGGATTCGTGGGAACAACGAGTTTGAAACTTACATTTTCTGCTAAGGCCTTGGAGTTCGGCCGCCCACTGGCGATACGTCTGATCGGGCTTCTTCCGGCATTGATAGAATTCGACGCGGGCCGCGACGACATGGTACCGGCGTCTGTAGTATGCATTCAGTGTCGTACAGATGGTCGTGAAGGTGAGGGTGTCGGGGTCTTGTGGCTGAAGTTTGGTGAGCAAGACATACATCTTCGATTGGTTCCAGGAAAGGAAATATGCACGCTGGTCTTCTTCTTTGGATATGTGATGAATTGCGAAGTGTTGTTTTATGCGCTTCTCGTAGGTCTCCCATTCTTCGACGTCGTCGTTGAATGCTGGGAACGGAGGCGGGGCCGTGGGTTGGCGGAGATTCCTGACTTCCGCAATCAGTTGTCTCTGAGATTCGAAGAACTGATGTAGAAGTCCTTGGAGGAACTGTTGCCATTCCGTAGGTGCTGCTGGCGTAGCCATGATGGTCGAGAGTTCTTATCCCAACCTTGTCGCCACTGAAGTGAACTACACTTAATGGTTCCTTGAGGTTTATTACTATGTACACAAAACACTGGTAAACAATAACAAATGTGGTACAGTTAGCGGATGACCGTCGAGAAATTTAGCCTGGTCCTGATCCGGGGTAGAGAGAGACGGCTTCTACTTCTCGCGAACTTCCGGTGGTCTTCTGTAGTTGAAGCTGGTTCCGCGGTCAGGCCGGAACTGGCGGTGGAGCGGCCGGCTACGCTTATATAGGCGGCCTGGCGCAGGAATTCCGTTGTGTGGTAGTACGGCGACCTCTGTAAGAAATAGTCCCACTTAGCTTCTAGATGATTCTATTTGTTTTCCTGGTTTGTTTTGATGTCTCTGCGCCTGTTTGGAGTCGTATATGTATCCCGGCGTGCAGGCGCGTTGTGTGTGAGGTCTGCCTGGCAGGGGCCTTTACTGGCAGACTGAACAAAGTGCTTTGGAACTTTTAAGATAATTCCTTTATTTAAGATAATTCCTTTGTTTAAGAATGAAAATTACACCAGATGACCTAATAAATTTATCTAAAGCAGATTAACTCTAGCTAAAACAGCCTTCATAGAGAAGAAACATTTAAAATCAAACGTTCATCTTATGCTCTTGTTGTTATGATGTAAAACTGTATATGGATTTTTTTTTTAACTGCGTAACGTCTCTTAACAGCAAGGTCTTTAGAGACGGGAAAGGATGGGGGACAAGGAATGGGAAGGAATTCGGCCATGGCCTTTTGAAGGAAGCATACCGGCATTTGCCTGGAGTGATTTGGGCAACCATGGAAAACCCAAATCTGGATGCCCGGACGGGGATTCGAACCACCGTCCTCCCGAATGCTAGGCCAGAACGCTAACCGTTATACCACCACGCTCGGTCTGTATATGGAGCACAGAACTTTATGAAAGAGGGTATTGGGATTCCGGAAGAGAGAAAAACTGAAGCGGTGAAATGTGTCACTGTGCAAACGTGTTGAAAATTGAGGAGGTAAACAAAGTACGGAATGGTATCGTTCATGAAATAATCGGAAGAGACAGGTAAGAAAAAATGAAAATAGGAGAGCGTGCTTTATTGAGAGAGGTATGTGATTGGTTATTCTGCGGAAGGTAAGAACTCTAAAGAAAGACAAAGATTAAAATGTGTAACCAGATAAATCAGAACGTTTCCATAAATGTTAAAAATTTAATGAAACAGACGTCAGAAGCACTACAAAATATGAAAAACTAAATTATAATATATATTGTTGAAGGATGAGTTTAGTATAAATATCATAGTACTTTTTTATGTCATGGCTGTTTTCCGCGCTTTTACCTTGTTCTTAGTGTCATTTAAATTTACCTCATAAAATTCAAACGTTCAGATAAATATATCAATTGGTGTTTTGAGTAAATGTAAGTATTTCAGAACTCTAAAACCTGATTGCTGATAGGTCCGGATTTTCTCGTGTTTTTTGTGTCACCTACGTAAAACATCAGCCGAGGCAAAGTGTGATAAGCGCGTATGAAAATGTTTACCATAGTACGCATCTCACTAAAAGTACTACGAAATTCATCGTTAATAATTGAATTAAAACCGCAGTTACTATCCAGAATCAGCTATTGTAGATTTAGTAAACCAGGTCTTTAAAGCTACTTACGATCACAGTAATTATATCTGTGGAAAACAATATTTTCCATTTATCCGATCGATTTGAAAGTTATCGCTGTTAATAACATACTGGAACCATATGTTTTTGCCTGACTTATGTGAAATGATTAATTTTTAGCTTTGCAAAGAAATGGGTTGAAAAATGGGTCATTAATAAAACTTGAATACCAAAATCTAATCAAGATATTCGTCACCGACCAGTATATTACGAAATACAGCATAATTTATAGCATATTGCAGTAAAATAACTCTGTCGTTGGCAGTGATACCGGTAGATAATGCGTCAATTTGGTAAAATTCTATGACATTAATCTTGAAAGTAACACCGATACGCCTAACGCTTCAGACTGGGGTCTAAGAGAGAGAGGGCGGAAATATCAATCTATAGTAGTACTGGAGGTACGGTGTTCACACACATAACATCGCTGTGATGACAAATTGCTTCGGGGGACATAAGGCTTGGCGATCATACAGACGGAAGAGTATCTCAGGCAGATAATAGTTTCATGTGGTCTTAATGATCCAGTGACGGATTTTATATCCCCTGCACAAACCACCTCTGTCATAGAGTATAACCTATACCCGTTATAGTACCGAGACGCTTCACGTGGACTCACGGAAGCGTTCTAGCGTATTACTTCTTATGATGTTATGCCCGATTCCGAGCGCACGCTGTTACCACGGAGGTTGTACCCCTCCATGGGAACTACCGAGCGTGGCGGTGTAACGGTTAGCGTTCTCGCCTCGCATTCGGGAGGACGGCGGTTCGAATCCCCGTCCGGGCATCCAGATTTGGGTTTTCCATGGTTTCCCAAATCACTCCAGGCAAATGCCGGGATGCTTCATTAAAAAGGCCATGGCCGAATTCCTTCCCATTCCTTGCCCCATTCCTTGTCCCCCATCCTTTCCCGTCTCTAAAGACCTCGCTATTAAGAGACGTAAAGCAGTTTAAAAAAAAAAAAAAACCATGGGAACTCTCTTGGAAAGATGGGTTTTTTACCCGTTGCCTTCACAGGTGAGGATGACTGTGATAGTGTATGTTCAATATAGACTGTTGTTTGTTTTGTATGAAATGAGAGATGGAGAAGGAAGAGTGTGAAGCCTGGTGCTAGCTCATTCAGGTATACTCTTCTGAAAGACAACAAGCGGACCTCCAGGCTTAACGTCCCATCCGATGAAGGAACCACTATCGATAGTGTTGAATGCCCTAGCTTCATACGCCCTGAGGAATGGTATTGGATTTAACTCAGGATTCTAGCCGCACAATCTAGTGATTAGAAATTGTGCACCGCCACCTCTTCTACCCTGCCGGCCAAGTCCTAATGACGAAAATTTCCTTCACCACCAGGACTCGAACCATCCAACCTCGTGTCATCTCCGGACGCCATCACCGTGCGCAACCAACTGAACCAACTGGGAGCATTAGCGTACTTAATATACAAAGCAACCATTGTCGAAGATAAAGAACGGCTTAAGAGCCTTTGGAGATTGATAAGTCCTCGGTTCTTACCCTAGGCATGCCTATGATTTTCAGACACCGAACTGCTTAGCTACCAGAGCCATTCACATACAGCTGTAAACAAAGAATTTGTCAGTAACCAGTGCATCAGTAAGACTTGTAAATTGAAGCAGATTAAAATTATATTCGTTAAAGGCCAAAGCGTTGCTACAAGTACGTGTTTTTAAGACCAAAACATGGCAGATATGAAGTGCGAACTCCGCGGATTTTTTTTTTTTTAATCAAGGCTTTCCATGTCTGCTAGTGGTTTAATATTCACAGCTTAAATTAGAAATCTGTTGTATTAAGTATTAATTCAGTTTCCCATATCATGTGTATATAAAAAAAATTTGATAGGACAGAGTTCTTTCTATCACTCACCCGGTTTTACAGAACGCATTGCCGAAACCTTCTGATGTTTTGTAGATGACGAAGCCAGTTGATGTACCGATCTTGAGCTACGAATGTTTTGAGGTACGGAAAAGTGAAATTGAATTCACCACTGGATAGCCCCATCCATTATGAGTAAACGGGTAGAAGATAGTCGACCTTCCCCTCCACACATTCCAGCAGACGATGGTGCGCGCTGATTGCCAGTTGCTGCAAAGAAGCTCGAATGGAAACACTTCCGCGTCGTATTCTTCTTCGATTTTAAAAGTGATTAAACGAGGGTCAAAGTCTTGAGCGTTTGAAACAGCTTTTGGAGATCTTATTCGTGCCTGTGCTACAGCTTACCGTCGGTTTAAAGAGTTTGAAAGGGGCAGGATAACGCTGAAAGATGAGGAATGGCGTGATCGTCCATCCACATCAGTGATTGAGGAAAACGTCGCTGCTGTGGAAAAAAATTCTCAACGAAAACAATCCCTTGACCTAATTAAAATGAGGTAGCCTTACAGATTGCTCGACGGCAGAATCAAGACTCCTGCATCACAAAAGTTTCATCCCGTTTTGAGCCTCAACGTAACAGATGCAGAGAAACGCACACGCGTAGAATGATGTGAAGAAATGCCCGCTATGTCTTAGAGAGGAGACTACAGATGGGATTTCGACATCGTCAGTTGTATTTACCAGTTCGCCCTGGAAAACTCTCCTGACGATAATCTGCCTACAAAAGTGAAACATCTCCAGAGTTTTCCAAGAAAATAGTGGCTACTTTTTTCTCTAAAAGTGGTCATGTGGTTGCCATTCACTTGGAGGAGCAAAAAATGTTACCTCTCAGTGATACAGCTCAGTTTGAGTTTTTCAGATGCTTTGAGAACCGCAACCAAAGACAGGTGTTCCACATCCAATATTATCATTCAGTTTATGGAGTCCGCAACCTTCTTAGAGCCCTGATATGGCTCTATGCGATTTTTCCAATTCCCAGTGGCAATAACTCGTATCCTTGGGAAGTGGTTTTCGGCCCCTAAAGAAGCAGTTGCTATCAATCAAAATGAATTTTCAACCGTTGTAGAAAATAAATGGCATGAATGTTTTAAAAAATGGTTTCTGAGAATGCGGAAGTGGTTCAGTGCGCCAGTGATGCATACCACATAGTGATTTTATATAAATTAGTTTTGCTACATCTCAAATCTTTCATAATGGCCCTCATAAGAGTGATAGGGATTTCAGGTTATTATTAATTGATTAGGTATGTATAGTCAAAGCTGTGACAGAAGTGAGACTACTGTGAGGAGTACGTTCAGGCGTCAAAATGGGGACATCTGATTACTGTGAAATTTATACAGTTTTCACAAACATTTGCGTAACTTAATAAATAGCTGAATGGAAGTAACGTCGTCTTACTGGTGCTTTTGACAACGATATGCCAGACCGGAAGCTTACAGACGAAATAGATCTCTTTCAGTACACAGGGATGGTTAAAAGCAAGCTTGCTATCTTGTAGTTTTGTTGACCGTAATGCACAAGCGGAAGAGTTACAAACTGCGTAAAGCATTTAATGGTTTCTAAAACAGTGTATTCTCCAGAAGCCTAATATGAAACTCAAGAAGTGTTGGTCTTTTGTCGAAAATGATAACAGTAATAGAAATCTGCGTTGGAACATTAATGGTCAGAAATAAATTCTGGTTTTGTCATCACTTTCATCATTGAAACTGTGTGTTACTGAAGCGGAATAACATAAAACACATTACAATAAAACTTACGTGTTTCGCAAATTTGTGAAAACACTCGATATCACCGAGCGTGGTGGTGTAACGGCTAGTGTTCTGGCCTCGCATTCGGGAGGGACGGCGGTTCGAATCCCCGTCCGGGCATCCAGATTTGGGTTTTCCATGGTTGCCCAAATCACTCCAGGCAAATGCCGGGATGCTTCCTTCAAAAGGCCATGGCCGAATTCCTTCCCATTCCTTGCCCCCATCCATTCCCGTCTCTAAAGACCTCGCTGTTAGAGAGACGTTAAGCAGATAAAAAAAAAAAAACACCTCGATATCAGCACTTAGGCTACGCTGTCCTCAGTAACCCTAGAGACGTAGACAGGGAGCAATCCCCAAATAATAAAAGTTTAGGCGTCTTGAAAAGCCAAGAAAACGCACGTGAACATGGAGGCAAGGCTTAATGTATAACGTTGCTGAATATGGCCTATGAACCATATCAAGAAGTTTGTACACCACTTCTCTTCCTCATTCCTCACTGATATGCCTGTCAAATACTTAAATGAAAATTACGTATCCAACCACCCAGTGGAAAAATAATCGAGATAGCACCAGCTTTCACAAATGGAAGTATTGCCCCGCTAGTGTGGTGTAAAGCGTGACCACACTGAATTGGGAAGGTACAATGGGACCTGGTCCTGGACATCGCCTACAGGCCGATTCCGGTCTCGGTTTTAGACGGTTTCCCGCAATCACCCAGATGAGAGCTTGGATTGTCTCAAATCTCCACCTCATAAACTACACGTTACACTGACAAAAATACACTTGTGACACAGAACACAAGTTACATGTTCCGCAGACAGATCATTCCACCTTGAGGATAAACGCTCCAGATCTAACACGTCTGGTTCTAATTCCCCCACAGTTCAATGTCCACTCCGAACCGCTACTTCACATGCACGAAGCAAGCTTTGCAAAAGATAGAGGTCAGTTTAAGGGCCTGTAAATATTTCAACCGAACGCGGGGACCTTCGATTTTCTATTCAGGCGCTTTAGTAATAAGCTCTACATCAATCTCGTATATAATCAAACGATTGTTTTATTATGGAAATTTTCTTGGTACCATCTTCAACCTTTCATCCGTGTTTATTTCTGTGTATCTTTATTTTTCTCCTCTAAGTTGTTTGAGTCACCATGGACTCCTGAACTGATATGTAACTGACATAGTCCACTACCAGAAGGTTGTAGGCCAACTAAAGCTTAAGGGGACTGGTCTGTGAACAGCAGGGAAAATCTTGAAAATTGTGTCAGTGTTCTAAATAGTGTAGCTCACCATAAGCTCATCATAATCCCATGAAATGTTAACCATATTTTAAAACAACTTTTGGGAGAATTTTGATGTATGAACTACAGCATTTGGTTTGAAACTTTTTTTAATTTTGTGTTGCATGTGAAATAAAGCAATTAAATTATTTATACACATCATAGGTACACATATCTCAATATACAAAGAGAGTAGAAGTTTGATTTTTTCCCTGGAATTTATTTACACTATTATCTTTAAAATAGACCATTATAAAGATTGTACTGTCATAAGTTATTAATTAATAATTTTTTTTAAATTTGACCGTCAAAAATGTTAGATTTGAACTCATAGCTTTTCATTATAAAATATTTAATTTTCTAACTTAAGTAACAAGAGTGGTCTACTTTTTAGTTAAGTATGATTTAAAACAGTATACAACATTCCAGCTACCTATCTTTAATAGTTTTCAGCTTATGTGTACCAGAACATTAAAAAATATAACTTACGGGAAATTCAAGTTAAAGTAAAAACTTGTTTTTCTATTAAACATAGCACTAATGCATCCCAGGTCCATATTCATCTTGTTTCCTGTGTTGTTCTTCCTCTCTTCTCTTTTTCAGACTTCTTCTTATTCTTGCTTATTTAGTGGCTCCCAATACTGATTTCTATGCTTCAATGAGTCTCCTGTGATCAATGGCAATTAGAGCTCTATGTATATTTTTTCCACCAGGCACTCCCATCAATTCCATTACCTTACACCTTGACACTGCACCATCATTGAAACAGAGGACAGCATCCAGGACACCTATTTTTAAAGTATTCAGTCCTACCAGAACAGTTTTTGGTATCCGTTCCCACATACAGTTGTTAAAATTTTCATTTGGGTTTTGAGGTAAATATTTCTCTAATAATCTTGTGTCTAAGATCCCTATATATAGGTTTTACAACTTCCATTATAGCAAATGGCGAAGAGAGTTTGTATTTGTAGATCTCACCTTGAGTGAGAGCCCTTAGGCACACCATGACTCACAGCCAGGTGGACACAATGCATGACACGGGTTGTCATCTGTGGAGCCTTTATTAAAAAAAGTATCCCAAACTGCCTTTCTTATTCCATCTTGATTGTTTTTATTTTGTATTATGGCTTGTCCATAATAATACTGCAACCTGTCTATTTCTTCATCTGTAAGCCAACCACGTCCACTAATACACTTACCATCAGATAAATTTTTTCCCTTCAAATTCTTCTTCAAATTTCTCAATCTTGTACATGACCTTTTCTGAACATGTCCAACACATTCAATTTTTACAATTTTTATGTCTCCATATTGTTTGGATTCACATACTTTTTGGTACTCTTTTGAATCTCCGTCTCCTAGGTAAGAAGTATACATAACACCATATTTCTCCAATGACCTGTGAAATATCTTCACAACACCTTCTGACCCATCCCTCCACTATAGCCACTAAAGTTAACGAAACATTTATGATTTACAGTTCCACTAATACAGCCATGACAGTACTTGGTAATACATTCCACATCAATGACTTTACCATTGTCCAAGGAGGTAGCTGTCACTACACCATTTAGAGAACTATGGCCTTTTCGTTGCCAGGATGCATCTAAGGCTGCAGTTATGCATGTATTGCCATCATTCATGGCCACACTCTCCTGAACAGCATCTCTCATACTGCCATTTGCTATGTCTACAAAAGTCTGTTGAGTAATTTCATTGTACATAATTCGAATATTGTAATATGTGAGTAGTAAGCAACCGGAAAAGGTTATAATTATAGGATTACATCAAACATGATTTAATAAGCTGTTAACACCAGATGTTAATTTCAACTCAAATTTGTCGTGGTTGATGCCTCTATGGGAAGTGAAGCGCATACGACAACAAACAAATAGAAATCGGTTGAATTGACTTATTAGTAAGTAATTAACTGTGAAACTGGGTGGAAAATGGCCTACAGCAACATAGTTAGCTAAATTATTTTATTTCTTAAGGCTTTCGCTGATGCTTTCTACCAGAACTGGACGAGACGCGAGAAGATGGCAACTCGGTGGGTGTAGCCCACAATAAACACTACCACGCTCCACTACAGCGATTACCCAAAATGGTGCTATAACTTGGTTCACATTGAAAAAGTTTCCCTTAGATGGAGGGGATTGTGTATAGTCTCTGGTTCGGTAACCTGCGACGAAATTTCATATACTTTTCAGCATCTGTAACATCAGTACGTAAAATTGTAAATTGCGGGGCGGGGGCTACGTTGAAGTCACTGGTTTGATGCCACTGTTCAATGTAATTCTTCTAGTTTTTGGGATATTAGAATCAGGTGATTTAAAGAACAGTTTGAGAAAGGTAACCTGCCGAACTGCTTGATAGAAGTGTTTACCATTGGACAAGTGAAATTAACAAAATGGCTAGGTTCCGATAAATAATATGATATGTGATACATGATTAAGATCTATTTAAATTATAAGGAAATGTACAATATTTGCAACTGTATAATATGTTTTCTTTCAGAAACTCTCCTTTGACCTTTAAGCTTGCACAACGAAACATGTGTATTGTACTGTACCAGTAAAATATTGTTCAAATAGACATACAAAGTATGACTACAAATTATATACGTCTCAGCAATTTTAATATTAATATATCACTTTTTTAACAATATCATTATATACAGTGCACTAACAGGAATAATCGATACATTTCATCTCCATTCATTTATATATACAGTTTTTTTTTTTCACTCATTTATCCACATGCTTGTGCACCCATGACAGGATCTCTACCCCACTAGGTAAAATATACCACTTATCTGACCTAGAAAGAGCCAGCTTGTATACTTGAACAGTCTTGATACTATGGAGGTCCGATTCAGAACTTAAATATCCTCTGTTACCAAGTGTTTAATTAATGTATTCAACAGACCCATTTTGTCCTTGTGGTAGGTAGCATCGTCAGTGGCTGTAAATGTACATTGTATAATATGTTATATATTACATAGATTCACTCTACTTACGAATATAGTGGTAGCTAATAGTTTGCCGGTTATGCAGATATCTGACGATGTCCCATACTTCAAGGTCGAAACTCGTGTGGTGAAATCATTAATAAAACAGTTGTTAATGGAGTTCGTTTGATAAAAGAAACTTGACAAGCAGCTGTGGACATGGCTTATAACCAAGTTATTACCTCTAAGACATCTTAGAATACTCAATCTCGAGATTGCTATTGATGGAGCCTACTGTCGTAGGACGCTTTAGTGGCGGATAAATGCTTTTTGTGCTATGTCGTGAAACAGTTGATAGACTTCAGCTTTGAACTTAATGCATGGTTCATTATTCATGTTGCAGGTTCTCCTACACTACTGAATAATTACACGTATAGCCATAAAGTTCACTCTTTGGTTTTATTAACTGACCACATATGAGTTCCGCATCACCACCAACATTTAAATACATCTCTTACAACACGCGTTTACCTCTTTCTTAGTCTTTTGATTTCTAGAAAGACTAACAAATTGATGAACAATTCAGTATCAGGAAAAACGGTGGATAACATTCTTAAACATAGTGACGTGAAGTTGTGCACTAGCTGGGCAGGCCGCTACGGTGCCCACAAACACTCAACTTCACCAAAATTCAAATGGATGACAATTTTCAATGAAGACTTTGTATCTCTGAAGATGGTGAAACTGAGGATACGTTTAACGAGCTTGTTTATGTTGGAATGTACATTCTCTGTTTGGTTACATTACTAATTAGTTATTATTCTTACTAGATACCACCGAGCGTGGTGGGCGAGTGGTTAACGCTCTGGCCTCGCATTCGGGAGGACGCGTGTTTGAATCCCCGTCCTGGCATCCAGATTTTGGTTTTCCATGGTTTCCCCAAATCACTCCAGGCGAATGCCAGTATGTTTCCTTCAAAAGGCAATGACCGAATTCCTTCCCATTTTTAGTCGACAAGGAGTAAAGCCTTAGGCAAAAGAAAAAAAGACTAGACACCCCAAACTGCTTTATATGGACACAGAAAGTAATGGAAGACATCAGGAGGGAATTCGACACATCTGGCCATAAGGCTGACAGTTGTTATTGGATAGTACATTATAACGAGAAGACTGTTGTAGTTATGAAACATTAAGCTTGTTTTGAATCGGACCACCGACGAATCGAGATTCTTATAACATTCAAGCTAGGTATTTCTAGGTCGGATGATAAGCGATATACCTTCCCCTATGGGATACATATCTGGTGAATAAATGAGTGAATGAATAAAAATGTACATATGAATGGAAATGAAATATACCTCTTATTTCTATTAGTGCACTGTACATAGTTAAAAAGGTGGTCATATGTAGATACTTTGTAAAATATTGTGCAAATGTACATATGAGTCAAGTAGAATATAGATATTTTGTCTTACATGCTTAAAGGTCAAAGCCAATTTTGTGGGGGGGGGGGGGGAAATTGTATATAATTCTAATTTTTTAAGTAAAACTTGATAATGTATCCACATATTTTGTGATTTATCGAAATCTAGCCATATTTTTCCTTCTCCATATCAGTATTTAAACAATAAATATACTTGTATGTTTTTTTTAATTGTTATTCTCGCTGATAAAATCCTTCTGAAATATTATCTTGCTAAACAAGTTAAAGGATTTTTTAATTTCGCCTGTATAATGGTAAACGCTTCTGTCGACCAGTTCGGGATGTAGCCTTTCTCAAACTGTTCTTTAAATCTGCTGATTGTTACATAATCACAAAAACTAGAAGTACAACATTGAATGAAGGCCTTGAATCCAATGCAGACTCTGCTTAGTAGAGACTTAGTTACTGATTTGAAAATGAATTTGTGCGTTGTAGGGCGTAGATGCTGAAACGCGTACGAAATGCATACGCAGGCCATCGAACTGGAGACCTTACACAACCCCTTCGATCTGGGTCCCAAATACAGCTTTGGGGGGGGGGGGAGGGGAACTGTTTGAAATGTAAACAAAACACGTTAATTTGGTGAAATGCGGTGGTGGGCTGTGTTTTTAAAAAATCGCTTACCCCTGACAGTGCACACCCACCGATTTGCTAACCTCTCGCGTCTCATATAATCCTGGTAGGTCGCATCAGCAAAATTGTGTTGCATGGTGTAAATGTCTAGTTTCCAGTGTGTGCCGAGAACGCTTAGCAAGACATGAAGCGGGCTATTCTAAAAAAGGGCGTAAATAGCCATGCTGGGACCCCGAAGCAGTGTGCAATCGGGAATTAAGGCAATTACATGGTAATTAACGCTGAAATATAGGTAATGTTGCACCTCTGCGCTAGTCCTAACCACTACGGCCACCACGATTATATGGCTCCAACTGTCTATAGTTCGCGGATGGGCGGTGCGGGTGCTATAAGACAGTATGTTGGGTCGGCAAAAAGATTGGCTGGTCGTAAAACAAAAATTATGCCTTTATAAACGATGTAATTAATTAGTGTTTACCCTGAGGTTACGCTGCAGAACACCTAAAAAGGTTCAAGCAACTTTTTGAAGCCATCTTCCGTAATTTATTGGCTGTCAGACAACGTGGAATTGATGAAACTTTGGAGATTTTAAGTTGAATTGTTTCTTTCTGTGCGGAATATACATATTAAATGCTCCTTGGCAATATACAGTCTAGCACACAGAAGAAAGTCCAGTCCTGCGTCCATCCATATCAATGTTTCGACGTAACACAGTAATAAGAAGGTAAAAGATTAGTATCATATACTTGAAGCCAGCAATCATTACTGTATACAGAAGAGACTATTTGTGTTTTATAAAGCAATACACTCGAAAAATCCGCGGATTAGTGTTAATGAGCGTTTAGTTTTCTGATTCTTTACATCCACTTCGTTCAGTAACAAAACAAACCACCCTTTCAAAGGGCTAAAATTAAAGTGAATGCATTGTATGGGATACGTACGTTCGTAGCGTTTGCTTCTGGCTTTGTGCAGGGTTCCGATGTTAGGATTTTATCATTTGTAAGTGATAGTGACAATACTGTGAATATGCCTTGCATTTTGCTGATCTGAAGGGCGGTTGTGCCGTTTTTGGAATAAAAACGGTCACCTCGAACCTTTTTCTGTTTTTGTTTAATAGAGTAGTAAATACAGTGAAAGTAGCTCGGGAACAGTTGTTCCAACTGCGGGTAGATTCACTTCGGGGAAAGAACAGCAATATTTTCTCCCTGATTGAAAGAGGAACAATTTTTGACCTGAGTAACTCTTAATGTTCAGAAATATCACCAGACTTTCATGATGACTGTTTAGACTCTATAAGCTACTATAATCAGCATCCGTGAACCAATGAAACGGAAGTTGTGACAATCCATCCCACTTCGTGGAAGTGGTCTCTGAGGCACAGTAATTTCACCAGCCACTCAGCCAGATTCTGATGAGCTGTACGTATTTATTACAGTGAATACCGAAAGCCTGAATTCAATCCCAAACCTCTCCGTACTCGGTATGGAGTGAGGAAATATGTCAGTGTTAGTGGAGGAGGCTTTAAATCTGCTGACCCCTTTCGTGTGTTTTGATATAGCATACCTGACTGAAAGTTTGGCTACGATTTTCACAATCTACCTTGTGTTATTCTCATGCACAATAAAGACCCTATACTTTAGACACTCTTATTTTCAACAACTACTGCACGTAGGTGACGATTCAACTGCCCTATCGGAAGTTTCATTAGCTTAATCCCTTCCCAACATTCTTCGAGGTTTTTTTTGAACATGCTTTTCATAACTCGCTTGATGGAATCTTTAACTCCGAAACAGCATTTTTCTTCATGCTTGAAATCTATAGAAGAAATTGCTCCCGTCGTAAGACAATCTTGGATAATTGTGAAGAATAAGTTAGTGATTAGTTTCTGTTTATCCCAAGTTATTATAATATAAACACTTTGTCCTATCGAAAAAGCACAACGAACATGCGTATCACCCCTATATGTGATGTTGTTTTTCTCAACAAATGTTAGCTATATCATTCAAAGTGAGGAATGCTTGCTTGCACTCGACTGAACAAAGCTCTTAGATTTTTCTGTGTCTGGGTGTGTTTTTTCTCCTAATATCAGAAGTACATTATTTTTTTGTCTCTCGTGCTTGTAGAGGCATTGAGTACAGTTTACACATTTTATCCGTCCCTTGTTGGTCGTCGTTACAGTCACTGTGGAGTTCTCCATTGAATTAGAAGACCTTTTAACAGATAAATAGTTGATTCTTATTGATTGCATTGCTGTTCCAAGTCGCAGCGTCGTTATGGGTGGGAGAAACAAATCACTACAATGCCAAACCAAATGGCTTCCTGTTTATTCCATTTAGATGGAAATAGTGAATAAAGTTACGAGATTTTCTTTACTAGTTTTATTAATGCTGACACTATGTATATATTTTAAAGATTCAATATCTTATTTATTTGTACTAGTGAAATATTATTTGTTTCTTAAGGCCAGCATCTGTACATCTGAGAATCATTTTCAATCCTTTTTAAATTGTTAAAGGCATTTTGGTTCCTTCCATACAAAGCAATACTTGAAACAATGGATCATAACCATGCTTACTAGAAGTCTTGTGTAATCTTGGTATATGAATCTAAATACGATTTGTTGTTTCAGAGAAACCTGGTTTCCAGTCTCCCTATGGCACTATGGATAATGGCATGGTGAGTACCTTACCTGTGTTTGAGCGCGACTTTCTCCGCTGCTGTCTCTACTGCGAGTGTGCATGTATCACACGTGGCGTGCGGCCAACAAAAAAGTATTCCCTTGTGCCCTGATTGCAGATAAAACATATAATGAACCTGCAAGTACGACAAAGAAATCAATTCCGTGCTTACGCGGTCTCATTAACGTGACCTTGTATATCCAAATATCGTAGAATTAAACTGAACTAAACGTCTTTGCACATTGTCCCCCCCCCCCCACTCTATTCACACACACGCACACGCGTCCTAGCACTATAAAATGAATACATAATGGACTTTCTCTGGCTACTGTGATATCTTTTGTTATGTGATGAAGCTGATTAGCATGTTAACACGTGTCAGTGTTAAAAAAGTGTAGAGTAATTGACAGTTGAGAAAGTCTGTTTTGCTACTAGATGGTGAATCAATTATCCTGCCCTATTTATTCCTAAAGACGCTCGCGTATAATGTTTTTCATAAAACATAAACGCGTTGCAGCGTCTCACGTGGATCTACGGCGATTGGGCGATTGTATGGTTTAGTTATAGTTGATATCAGTGTACTTTCTTATCTATTCACGCTTTGTGATATGTTAGTCTTGAAGCAGTTGGTAAACAAGACATGCACCAATAACCTTTAATCTCTTTACTAAAAATCCAGAAAACACAGTTAACAACGATCACAAACTGTTGTTGGTGTATTGAAAGAGAATCGTTAGTTATATTCATATTTATATAGTGGTTAAGGCGCTTGACTGGGAATTGGAAGGTCCTCTGTTCGAATCCCGGTCTCTGCTGGAAGTTTTGCTGGCGTTAACACTGACCTTCACCTCGGACAAAGCTTTGCTTTGTTTATGTGAAGTACGTGATGATTACTGGGTTAGTGCAGCCACGGCAAAGCGCAGCGAAACACTGTCAACTGACTCTCCCGGCCAACACTGCCATATATGTTTACATTTTTATATTCGTATGGTACCGATTAATTAGCCGCTATTTTTTAATATATCATAAGATATTGAATTTAATTCGAAATGGGAGTCAAGTTTTAGTGTTGTAAATATAGCGTTTGTGTGTTACAACCGTAGCTTACATTTAAAAAGCCTGGTCCTTCAGATTGACTGTACGTATCTCCCTCTTAAATTTCCCATAGCAAACTACTGCCTATTGGGCTTCCCAGAACTGTTGTCTGCAAGGGAACGTTAGCGAGATCTCTACATCTTACAAAGATCAATAATCATTTGACTGATCATTTTTTCATGTCCATTTGTGATAGGATTCGATGAAAGTAATTGTTTTGATTTACTGGGTATTTGCTAGCATGACAGGAGAAATAGTAATAGTTAATGAACGATGCGAAGCAGGCCTTCCTATAATTACATACTTCCTTGCGCAGAAACATTGGGCATTGAACGATGGCAAATTTTGCTCACATCGGTGGTTCCCAAATAGTTTCCATAGTACCACTTCAAGAAAGAGCTTAAACTCGCGTACCCCTTGTAGCAGAAATAGTAAATAAAAATTTAAACCTGTTTTTTAACAATTTATTAAATTTTAATCCAATAACAAACGTCACATAAAAATCTTCAAATGAGCTAATAATATATTTGGCGACAGTTCTGTTTTGAAAATATCTTAGCCAAGATATTGCCGTGTGTACCCTTTTAAGCAACCTCAGGTACCCCTAGGAGTACACATACCACCAATTGGGAACCTCTTCTACAACTACATTCAATTAACTTTCTCTAATGTATTGCATGTTATTCCGGAAATCTTCTCTATGGCCTACGTAAACTAGTGTGATAAATATTTCCTTGTATACCAAGGGGTCATTATGTACAACCAACAGCTTCTCGCCTATACTAAATCTCTGGGTGGAAGCCTCTTGTGTAGGCCCTGGTAGCGCGGGGATAGGTAACTGATCATGTGGTAATGACCTGGTGACAGGATTTTTATTGGCTGCGCATTCCCTCCTATCGTAGCCACCTTAACGTAACCCGGTAATCTTACCTAGTCTGGTATTGGGGACCTACAGTTTAACGTGGAATCCGAACCACGGAAACTTTCTGTCGTGCTTCACATTACACAGCAAGCTGTGACAGAGTTGAAGGTAGTTGAGGAAATTAATAATAATAATAAAAATCAAGGTTGGCAGAGTGGCTATTTGGTAGAATGCCAGTTTTAAAAACAGTGTCTCTTGTAATCCGTTATGAATTGTAAGACAATACGGATCTTTTATATTTCTCTTGCCATACAAATGGTACACAGAATTATATTTCGGATAATCCTTTTCTAGTTATATGCTATCTCTTTGATGTCCTCGAAAATACTTACTAGCATACTCGGTCGACGAATTTCTGAATAATGGCGAACATACACATTCCAACAATTATTACAGAATCGACTACAGAAAAGCCTTAAGTATTTAATTCAAAGCACACCCCACCTGCATAGGCACGGTGCGTGGCGCCAATTACGAAAGACTGGAATGACCTCCGCACGTCGTCTTGTGGTATGGCCCCAAAACACGATGTCACAATCCCGTTGGGTATCCTCAGCATCATCAAAGAGGTGCCCTTCCAATCATAACTTCAGTTTGGAGACAAATATGGGGAATAGTATCAATGTTTGAACTCGCACACTTGTTCTCGGGCTCTGACCTTGCATTCGGAAGGACACAGGTTCGAGTCTCCGTGTAGCTATTCAGATTTCGGTTCTCCATGGTTTCCCGAAATCGCTGCAGGCGAATAGTGAGATTGCTTCTTCAAAAGGCCATGACCGAATTCTTTCTCGTTCTTAGCTTTTTGTACTTTCGCGCCTCTGATCCTCTACATCGACGAGGCGTAAAGTCATAAGAAGAAAAAAAACTTTTGGTGGTCCTAAAATTTCTTTATGCTACTGCCTTGTCAACCGTGTAGATCCGAGAGTTAATAAGACTGCACAACATAGTGACATATTTCCCATTATACCTAGTGTGGAGCATTGTCATCTTATCGGATTCGCCTAGTGGATAGCATAAATTGCTTCACAGATGGTCTGTATATCTTTGCCATAGTTTTATAATTACCAGACTATGCATTCTGCTTAGACTTCTGGAGTTTGTATGAAGCGCTGTTATAATCACAGCTAATCGGCCTCTTCTCGATCGTTGCCTCCAGACAGTTGGAAATTTCTATCCTTCTCAAAATTATTCATAAAAATTAATTTTAGAAATGGTCCTTTTTTCATTTATCTGAGACCTTCTTGGTATGTTTTTGTTTGTTTGTTTGTTTTTTCATCCAAAATAAATTTATACTGTGCCAATCACAAAACTGTTTGCCGCAGTGCATTCCAAACCACAGCAGCATGGCTGCGAGTTTATGGGGCAGCTAGTATCAGTATCAAAGCTAGTATTTTAGTATCATTGGTTCTGTTTTTCCTATTTTGTATTTTCAAATTGGTTACATATTAAGGGCATGGAAAGCTATTCTCTGAATGTATTCGGGACCGCAGTTCTATTTGTCGAAAAATCTGAAAGTGATTGTTCCAATAATTGCAAAGCCGGTCAATTTCTTTTTCCTCGTACGGTGATGTCACACCTTGTGCTTTTTATCGACACTCTTCAAATAAATTGTTATTAGGCGGTTTTGCGAAAAATTCGTGCACATCGTACGTTACAGAACATCGTTTATAGTTATCAGCAGCAGAATGAATATTGTAAAGTCTTAAAAGCCGCGTTCAGACATTTAATTTATGTTTTGTAATTAATCAAGAGATTAGATCCATTCACTCCTAAATTAATAATAAACATTTGTCAGATAAGTTTGAGATTTATTAAAATGTAGTTGAGTTTGATCGAAATCTGTGCCAGCTTGAAAGTCTTCTGTACAGTCAACAAATTTGACATGCAATCTATTACTGTCGTGTCTACAGAATTGAAATATTTCATTTCGTAGTCTATGCTGTTCACATCTGTCGTCCAAGCGATCAGTGGCTGGATGAGATGAGAGGTAACACAACTTTCGGAAGGGTACGTGTACGATTCCTGGTCGGGTCATTCTCATTTCTGATTTACTCCTTTTCCCGAAATCGTTCTACGCCAATTCCGGGATAGTTCATTCATGTGGCTCGTGTCTGTTTAATTTTTCCTCCCTCATCAGCAATTCTGTCAACTCACTATCAACGCGCTGTAAAGCTCTACTTAAAACGTTGGCGGATATGTCTCGTTTATTTTGTTTTTGTCGTGTTTGTGGATGTTCCTAAGAGTGTTCTACCAAACATGTAAGGAATATTGTTTGTATTTTCTGTGTTTCCAGATATGGGCTATTTGAGTGCAGTTACTTTGAGTAGACGAAGCAGCAACCATTTACTTTCTGTCATAGCATATTTGGAATGCTATTTCTATAGCGATATTGCGTTCACTTAAAACAGAAAAGTTCGTCTTAATTTTTGTATTCAAATTAATGAGTTGAGTAACTGCTGATATTAAAAAAAAATAACCAGATGTCTTGATTGACCCATTGTCGACAAGATCTAAAGCCACAACAACAACAACAAGGTACCATAAGTCCGCTTTTCATTCAGTTATCAAGCACCTGTGTAGGTAAAAATCTCACTGGCTCCCATGTAATATGATGGAGAAGATAGAGCAGTTTTAAATGAGTGGGAAAAGGATGTAAACTACCAAGAGCATGATGAAGCCATTACCTTTGATATTGTATTTGTGGAATTGTTTGGATCTTAACGTGCGGTATGCTTGAATGTTTGAATTCTGGCTCAATCGCTGAAGCTGTTTTCTTGGTTAGGCTTTAGCACGCCAGACTGTATTCTTTATCGTAATTCAGCCCATTCCGAGGTGATTATATTCTGATTTTGTTTACTCAGATGCCATGCACCCATTGGTGGTCAGGGGTTATCGCCGTATCATTGCCCTTTGGACGGATTTCATTAAACGGAGGGGAATTAAAAGCGTGTTTGCTAACCAACACACAACACAGTTACCTCCACGTATCGACTGAGGATTTTAAATCAATTATACTTTGCGTCTCAATGAAACCTATACCTTTCTGTTTAGACGTCGAGGTTATAAGATCCGGGAGAGAATTATGTACAAGGAACGGTAAGGAAATCAGCCATGGTTTTTTTTGGAGGAACTGTACTGGCTTTTGCCTGGAGTGATTTCGAGAAACAATGGAAAACTGAGATCTGGACTACTGGATCGATTATAGAACCCGCGTCCTTCCGAATGCAAGGTGCGAACGTTACTACTCATCCACCAGGCTCGATGAAAGAATGAAGCCATCGTTATTTTCTCCCCACATTGTTCACGCCTAATGCAGTCTAGATTATTGTCAGCATCCAGCTGTAATTTTCAAGCGTGTATTTCTTTCTGACTTGTATCATTTTCAGTAAGCTGGAGTAAACGCAAAAAACTTTAATAGTATTTTTTAAAGATGATTTCTGGGTACCATATTAACGATGCCGACGCTGGTCGGTCTAAAGTTACGAATCTGCAACATTAAGATAATCGCCCGCATATGTTAGTCGATAACAATTCGCGTTAATCAAATCTTTTATGTCAAAAGGTAAACTTGTTTTCAGAGATTCTATACGGAACTTGGGAACTTAAAACGAGGATTATAACCAGAAAAATCCCAATTGACTTAACGAAGAGGTCCGACAATTTTTTTGTGTGATGTTGTGTGGGTCAATCGAAAATAGGAAGGAAAGTAGTTTGAAAGTTTTTAAATGTGGCCGTGGAGAAATATGGAGTAAGTGAAATGGTTGGACAGAATAAGAAATATGGTTTTGATGTAGCTAATAAGGATTCTAGGGAATACAAAGTCGTCTCGCCTACTTTCGCATACTACGTAAAAATTGTCTACAGAAGAGAATGCAGACTGAAAAAGACGAAGAGAATGAAGAATTCGGAGTACTAACAGGTATCAAAGAATACAGAAGCTATAGACAAATGAAGTAGTGTCCGACCGAAACAGGATTTTCAGCCGAAACCGAAACCGAAACTTTTTCTGCCATACTAAAATTTCTATTGTATACTGAAATTAATTGCATTTTTACACAGTTAACTCGTGTAAAATGAAATTAAAATGATAAATGAACTATGTAACAAAAATACAAAAATAATTATTTATTTATGTTATATTAATAATTAACAATTTAACACGAATAAAAGTATTAAACATGTTATCGACGTACCCTTGTAATTAAACTTTGTTAACAATCAACACATTGATATAAAGTACAGACTCGTTATAAATTGAGTATTTTAATTGTGTTCACAATATTTTTTATGATTAATTTATTGTTTTAAATTTTATAAAATTAATCACCAAGTGTACCGTACAAGATATCAATAAATATTTCATTTATTAAGATTTTTTTATGTAGCACCTAATTATCAGTCCCAAAAAAGAAAGAAAATTACCTATTATCAGTCTCAACCAAGATTACAATAATTAATTTCTTTGACAGTCAAGTACTTAATTAAAAATACAGTTATAAAATCAAAAGAAAAAAAACGAAATATTATTATTAATTTACTAATTAATTTTAGTATTCGTCATTAAAAAATCTGATATTTTATTGCAAGAAAAGCAGTTTTTCTACATTTTCCACCAAGCAGATGGATCGGTCTGGTGGCTCTGTGGTTAAGGCGTCTGACTGGTGATCGAAAGGTCTCCGGTTCGAATCCCTGTCTCGGCGGAGAATTTCATAGGCCCTAAACCCGACCTTCACATCTGGCACAGCTTTTTGTGTAATGTGAAGTACGCCAGAACGCTTCCGTGGTTCGGATGCCATGTTAAACTATAGGTCACCTGTACCCGGCAGGATTGCTGGATTAAGTTAAGGCAGCTTCGACAGGGGCGAATGCGGAGATAAAAGAAACCCTTTCACCAGGTCATTACAACCACACAGAATTATTAATATACTAAGCTGATAACTACGACAATATACGTATATTTGTTCAGCGGCACTAAACAGTTGTTCGCTTGGAACACTGGTAGGCGGAGCAGAAAGATACCTTACGACCACATTTCTCAGGCTAGGATATGGACTGCTGTTCAAATAACAATATATGTCGGCATTAACAGATCAGACTGAAATCGTTCTTTCAAAACAGTTTTTTCATCTTCAGATCCAGTTGCCTCCATCTGATTTGGAGTATTATAGTGTGTATCGCAACGACACTCCTTTTCTTGCTGTATGTTGGAGGGTGGCAAGATCAGTTCTGTAGAAACTGAGCGAACATTTTTTCCGCCACCGGACAGTACTCCGTCAAAAAAGATATTTCTGTCGCTACAACATCCTCTTGATTGGAACTGAGATATTTCGATTTAATTGTTTGGTTAGGTATTGTCGCAGCGATCAATGAAGGCTGTCTTTTTTATAAAAGACTTACCAAAGATTCGTACAGTGAGTTTTTCACGTGTGTAATCATCTCATCTTCGCTTTCGGATCGAACTTCCAGTTTGCGGGTTAATAGTAATATCAAATGTATGCGTCATCAAATTATAAATCAAGTATATCAAAACGTCTGTGAGATTCTTTATAACCTCCAATTCACTAGAGAAGAAAGAATAATCTTACCATATTCAACATTGTACGATTTGACCTCATTCGTTTGCTCTAAAAGACTTTGCGACATCAAGTATGTGCTGCGCATCCTCACATCGACAACTTGCACCAAAGAATGTTCTGACAATCCGCATTGTTTTTGACATTCTGTCAATTTTCCAGCTGCTTGATCGTTATGGTTGGAATGGTCTACGATTTTTCAGCATTTTTTAAATAAGCCTTTGGTTTCATCGTCTGAGAATAGTGCGTGTTTTATCACCAACTGAAGCGTGTGTGCCACCCAACCTATAGATTCATATTGACCACTCATGGAGCACTGTCACCTAGGACCTGAAAAGTCTTGCCGTTTAAACTCTATTCATTCACCATCTCTGTATACGCGCTTTCTCACGGTTAAAATCAAGTAACTGAAAGTCACACACAGTCAAATCACAGCTGGGTGGTTAAAATTAAAATACATGTACAAAGTGTAATGAAACAACAATTACCTAAAAATGTAGGTAAGTAATGTGTGAATCAAACATAACCTCTTTTTACTTTTACATAATAATCATCACAAATAAATCCTAGGTAATAGTTTCGGCACGGCCGAAGTTTCGGCCTATTTTTGCACGAAACCGGAACTGTAGCCGAAACCGAATCTTCGGTCGGACACTAAAATGAAGGTAGATGCTCAGGACAAGATGAAATGGAGGAGATCCAGCTGATACCAGTTGAAAGATAGATCCAAAAAGAAGACACAACGAACGAATATTGGAAAGTCAAAAGCGTTGAGAGAATTTGAATGCCAGCAAGCGTTACCGATAACCCAACGGGCTCTGTCTGAGGAGAAGTAGTATGTACGAATGGTGTCGGAATTTTAAATACTGCCTTTGATCCTCAATCCCTGTCTGGTCTCCCAGATTTCAGTTCTCCATGCTTTCCCGAAATCACTGCTGGTGAATGCCGGAACGGTTCCTTCAGAAGGCCAATTCCGAATTCCTTCCCGTTCCTTGCTCCAATCCTCTCCCACCTCTAATTACCTCGACGTCGACGAAGCGTAAAGCCATTTCACAGCACTAGAAAAAAAAGAAGGCAGATTAAGTTGTGAAAATAAGGCTAGCCATATTTACAGCTAAGATTTTACTGCAGAAGGATTTGGTAAAACCAAGGACTCAAAATCCTACGAAGAAAATTTTTGGATGTTTTTACTTAAATCTTTTAAACATTTCACCGGCTCTTTTTCTTCTGTCATTAGTCTCGTAACTCGCTTGATGCGATACTTCAGCTCTACCCCTTCCTCTCTACATATATATTACAACCTACGTGCTCAAGTATCTGATTCAAATATTCTAATCATTGTCTTCCTTTACTGTTCTTTCTTTCAACTGTTATCTCTCCACTTACAAATTAACGAATTCCAAATTAAAATTTGACCCACCATACTGCCTCTTCTTTTTGTAAGACTCTTTCACAAACTTCTTTCCTCGCCCATTATTTCCGAAACGCGTTCATTTTGTACTTTATTTGTCCACTTAATTGTCAACATCCTACAGCACCACCTTCAAAATGCTTAAATTTTCTTTCTTTATTGTATTTCTAAAGTCCACGCTTCCTTAAAGCGTTGTGCTCCACATACATAGTTTTAGAATCTTCTTTCTGAATCTTAGATCAGTAATATAATTCTCTTATTTCCTTTCCTTTCCTTTTGTAGAGATTTTAGAAATTCTGCAGTAATTTCATCACTTCCTACTGCTTTGCTACAGTCCAATTCCTTTAAAACCGTCATATTCTGTCCTTAAATGGAATATCCTAAATCAGGGGTGGCCAACCCGCGGCCCGCCTTGAACATTTTCCTGGCCCGCGAGATTCATCACACTTTTACAAATATTTTTTATATTTCATTTTTAGTGTTGTATATTTCATTACAATGTGCCTTTAGTATCATTATTACTATATTATCTATGTTTACATGTAAGAATAGTAGTAAACACAATAATAACTCATGTTTCAATGTTTCACACCAAAAAAAGTCTCTAGTGGGGACATTTAATTTTATTTGCGGCCCGCGGAGTTATGATGCACTTCCAAAGTGGCCCGCAAGATCATTTGGGTTGGCCACCCCTGTCCTAAATCATCAATGTCGACATGGTCGTCTCTTTCCACCACGCTGTTGTTCAGCACAACCCTATCATATACACTGATCAGCCAGAACATTATGACCACCTACCTAATAGCCGGTATGTCCGCCTTTGGCACGGATAACGGCGGCGACGCGTCTTGGCATGGAAGCAATGAGGCCTTGGTAGGTCGCTGGAGGGAGTTGGCACCACATCTGCACACACAAGTCACCTAATTCCCGTAAATTCTGGGGGGGGGGGGGCGATGAACTCTGACGCCACGTTCAATCACATCCTAGATGTGTTCGATTGGGTTCAGATCTGGGGAGTTATGGGGCCAGCACATTAATTGCAACTCGCCACTGTGTTCCTCGAACCTATCCTTCACACTCCTCGCATTGTAACATGGCGCAATATCTTGTTGATAAATGCCACTAGCGTTGGGAAACATGGTCGTCATGAAGGGGTGTACGTAGTCTACAACCAGTTTGGCCATCATGGTGCCTTGCACGAACTCCATTGGACCGATGGATGCCCACGTGAATGTTCTTCAGAGCATAATTGAGCCGCCGCCAGCTTGTCTCCGTCCCGCAGTACAGGTGTCAAGAAGCTGTTACACTGGAAAACGACGGATTCGCACCATCCAATCGGCATGATGAAGGTATCGGGATTCACCAGACCATGCAACGCTCTGCCACTGCGGCAACGTCCAGTGACGATGGTCACGTGCCCATTTCAGTCGTAGTTGCCGATGTCGTGGTGTTAACATTGGCACATGCATGGGTCATCGGCTGCGGAGGCCCATTATTGGTAGTGTTCGGTGCACTGTGTATTCAGACACACTTGTACTCTGCCCAGCATTAAAGTCTGATGTTAGTTCCGCCTGGCCTGTTTTACCAGTCTGCCCAGCCTACGACGTCGGACATCTGTAATGAGGGGTGGCCGCCCAACCCCTCGACGTTTGGACGTGTTTCCACCTTGGTTTCGCCACTTGTTGAAGACACCACAGCACTCCTCGAACACCCGGCAAGTCGTGCAGTTTCCGAAATGCTCGTGACGAGCCTTCGGGCCATCACGATCTATCCGAGTTTGACCGGGCCTTCCCCATTCTTAACACGGAGAGCACGCTTATTGATATACTACATGCACCGTGCGTGTGTTTGACTAGCAGTCATTCCTCGTCAGGTGACGCTTCTATCGCGTAGACGGGTTTATATCGATAGTAGGTAGGTAGTCATAATGTTCTGGCTGATCAGGATAATTTCTCTGTGTATTCTTTCCATTGGTAAGCTCTGTCTTCAGAAGTTGAAAGTGGTTTCTCGTTGGCACCGTTAATGTTTACACATCTTTCCACATTTCTTCAGAATTCTGTTTGATCCGGCTATAGGCTGCTTCTGCTTTACCTAAAACCATTTCCTTTTCTACTAGTTCACATTTTACTTTTTTTGTTTTCTTGCATTTATTGTTTATTTGATTTTTAAAGTATCTGTACTAGTTCTCTTTCTACTTCATCCTGGGAATTTTTATGATTTTCCTCTGTTCCATCAGCTCCAAAATTTATTTTTTGGTCCAAGTTTTTCGGCTAATTCCTAATAACCGAGCATGGTGGGTGAGCGGTAACGCTCTGGCCTCGCATTAGGGAGGACGCCGGTTCGAATCCCCGTCCGGGCATCCAGATTTGGGTTTTCCATGGTTTCCTCAAATCACTCCCAGCGAATGCCGGGGTGCTTCCTTCAAAAGGCCATTGCCAAATTCCTTCCATTTTCTTGTCCCCGGTTTTTCCCGCCTTTAACGACCTCTACGTCGAAGAGTCGTAAAACTTTAAGCAAAAAAAATAAAAATAAAAGTTCAGTTCTGTTTAGCCTGTGTTGATTTTTTACTCTCTTGAATTTCTGCCTGTACGTCATAACTATCAGATTGTGGTCAAAGGCTGTGTCACTTGCCGGTTATGCTTTAGATTAGAGTCTAGTATTTGGTTTATGAATCTGTTTAGCCACAATACTATCTAGCTGATATGTACCTCTAGGCTTGGGTATTTCCTTTTATATATCCTTTGTGCATGATTCTCTGTTTGCTATGATCAGCTTTATTTTCCGCAAAATTTTAACAACCTGTCCTCGGTAATTTCTTTCTCGATGTCAAAAACGTCCTACAATATTCTCTTTTTCCTTCTCCCACTACATTATTCCAGTCACCCATGATTATTAGATTTTCTTTCCACTTCACATATTCGATTAATTCCTAAATTTCAACAAACATTTTGTCTGCTTCGTCACCATCCACTTGTGAAATTTGCATATACTCGTGTACCAACGTGGTTCGCGTAGGCTTGGTTTCTATCGTCATCAAAATAATAATCTCCCTAAACTGATAATAATAACTCATTCGTTTCCCTAATCTCTTGTTCATTTCAAATTACACACCCGTTAACTCTTCTGACAGCTTGTGTTAATTAATCTGTATTCCCCAGACCAGAAGTCCTGTCCATCCTTCCTCTCAATATCAGTAATCCCAACGAAATGTAACTTGTCACCCCGTCTCCCTTTTTAAGTTTTCAAATCCACATACCCTATTCAGGCTTCTAACATTCCACGCTTCGACTTGTATAATGTTTCTATGCACTCTGATGACTCCTCCCTGAACACTCTACATCAGATTGGAAGACTATTTTAGCTGCGGAATACTTTGTCCAGGAAGAAGCGATCATTACATATGTAATTTGAGACTGTTACATGCTCTCGAGATACCCTTTGGGTCTTTAATGCAGTGGCTTCCCGTCGTATTCTGCATCCCCATGCTTTTGATCATTTCTGATTCATACGCGTTTAGGGGCCGTTTCTAATCCCAAGGGTAACAGGGTGCCATGGACCACTCCCCCTCTCTTCCGCCCTCCTTTAAAAGGTCATTAGCAAGCCGTGGGTAAGTCCTTACATTGGGAACCGTTCACTCGCTAGAACATCATCCGTACAATCGGTGTGCAGTGTACAGGATGTTTGGAACCGGCATGACGGACATTGGCCGTATTTGACTCTTGTCAATTTTAGGGCTCTTTTGTTCGTATTCGTTCCTGTATTGAAAGATATGTCTTGAGGAAATAGTTTGTTACCAAAGGAAAAATTGATATTTGGTCGGAAGAGGCTAGTATAGTTTCCCCAAAACTTATACAACCCACTGACTGCTACGTATTAAAAGGAGCAGTCGTATTACGAGCAAGTGAAGCAATTTTAAAGATTGTTGTTTGACTTTCCAAGTTATTTATGTACTACGAACCTAAGTAGGTGGTTAGAGAAAAAGTGTTCGTGTCCGGACTCTAGATGTAGTGAGGAATGCACTGCGAAGTCTACCTTGAAAAAATCCCCTCTGTGGGAATGTTAAGACTGATCAGTCAATTATTGTGTGTTAATATGTATAGGTATTCGTTTAAAGCAAATATTGGTATTACTGTGTTCTGGCCTCGCATTCGGGAGGACGCAGGTTTGAATCCTCGCCCGGACATCCAGATTTGGGTTTTCCATGGTTTCCCCAAATCACTCCAGGCGAATGCCGGGACGCTTCCTTCAAAAAGGCCATGGCCGAATTCCTTCCAGTTCCTTGTCCGCAGTCCCATCCCGCCTCTAATGACCTTAGCCGTCGCGTAAAGCCACAGTTAAAAAAAAGGTATTATTGTTTGCGGTAATATTGGAATTAATACCGTTCTTCAAGAGCAGGAATAGGAAACACTCTCAGTACACTTGTTGAAATGCACTTGAAGGAACAGTATCTTGATCTGTCGCAGACTTGGAGACGGTACCGTGGTATTGTTGCATAAGTTTGGTAATTGACAGCGCAGTGCCGTGTTTGCTGGCGGATGGCCGCTACTACGGTAATCCATCAGTCCTGTAATCGAGCAATTTACTCTGCTTGATTACGGCCGATATATTCTGCCCCTACCGGGCTTAATTGTATTGTCCCTTGCAAATCCCTCCCCGCATGGCGGGAGCAAACACGGACAAGTGCAATATCTCATCCTATAATGCAGACAACTCCCAATTTTTTATTACTTTGCCCTTTTTTTGCTGGTATCTTCATGGAGGAGCTTTTTCGTGTTTTATAAACTTATCGTTTTTCTCTGAAAAGTTGAATTCTTATGATATATTGGCTTTTTTATATAGTTTTTTTTCATTTTTTTTCTTAAAAACAAATCGTGCAGTTTTTTTTAGATCAAAGTTATACCGTTTTGCTATCGCAGGAAGCATGATGTTTTCCCTCATAAATGTAGTACTTCACAATCCAGTGTACAGGATATTTGGAACCGGCATGACGGACATTGGCCGTATTTGACACTTGTCCATTTTAGGGCTCTTTTGTTCGTATTAGTTCCTGTATTTAAAGATATGTCTTGTGGAAGTAGTTTTTACCAAAATAATGGAACGAAAACTTTGTTACGGCACTTTTGTTTCATTCGCAGTCAACTAAGACTGTTTCTTTGATTCCCATTCGAAAAATAGTATTTTTTTTATTTTATTTTTAAATGTGTACGTATTTCGTTTTTAGTAGTTCTCGATCTGATTAAATTTTGACCGAGCCCAGTGGGTGGTTCAAATTCCTTCATACGACCATGACAGAATTCCTTCCCGATCCTTGTTGCCACTCCTCTCTCGCCTCCAATGACGAGCCATCTCAATCTAGCCTTTTTGTCATATCTGTTACTGATTGTGCCCTTCGGTAATTTCCGCAAAAACTCTAGTTTCTCTCCTTTGCAACCCCTTCATTCTTTACCAGTCAAAGCATGGTGGCTGTGCGTGGTTTGTTAGCTAGCTAGTAGTAGTGTTTTTATTTTAGCCTAGTACTGCTCAGCAATGACGGTAATAACAATAATTATAAAAATAGGATCAGTTATAATAGGAGAAGTAAGTGAATTCTGTTACTTTGAAAGTACGTAACTGATGGTTGAAGCAAGACTGATGCTAAAAGCGGAATA
This sequence comes from Vandiemenella viatica, assembly GCA_031002005.1. Taxonomy (NCBI): domain Eukaryota; kingdom Metazoa; phylum Arthropoda; class Insecta; order Orthoptera; family Morabidae; genus Vandiemenella; species Vandiemenella viatica. The sequence goes on along the minus strand of JARYHS010010743.1, from coordinate 8,533 downwards.
GCACTAGCGGGAAATGCCTTCATACAAAAGACTCATCTTTTAGTTTCAAATATTGATCCCTCTTTCAGAAAGTACTTTCCAAAACTGTTTGTGGAGCACAGCACTTTATGAAAGTGAAACGTGGAATTAGGAATACAAGAAATAAATAAAATTGAAGCATTTGAAATGTTGTGTTTTAGAAAGATGTTAGAAATTAAATGGACGGATAAAGTACGAAATGAACGTATTTTAGAATTGATGGACCAGGAAAAAAGTTTGTGAAAGAGTTTCATAAAAAGAAGAGATTGGAAATGGGGTCGCATTTTAAGACACATGGAATGTTAGTGGAATAAGCAGTTGAAGGAAAAAACTGTAGGGGAATACGAAGATTAGAATATATGATTGAGGATTTATGTTCTAATGGGTATATTGAGATGAGGCCAGGTCAAGATAGGAAGAGATGGAGGATTACATCAAACCAGAGACTGATGACGGGGAAAATAACTGGTTATTAGGCCTAAATCATTTACACTTAAGTATTCTCTGGTATACCACCTAATTTTCTTCCCTTAACATAACGTTTCAACTGCTATATCTGTGGATTTCTTCATGTAGTGAACTGTCAACTACTGATCTCATTTGTTTTAGTTATATTCTTATTTTTTTTTTTTTAATATTAGTGGGGTTAATTTGTATTGCATCCATTCTGAGCAGATACAAAAGGTTTTTCTTAGATACCAACTGATAATATGCCAAGTGATAATATGCCTAGCTATTGACTTAAATATACACTGATCAGCCAAAACATTATGACCACCTACTTATTAGTTTTTTGGGCCATCTTTTAAGCGCAATAAAGCAGCGATTCGGCGTGGCGTGGATTCAAACAGTCCTTGTTAGCTTTCCGGAGTTGTATGGCACCAGATGTCTACGCACATGTCACGCAATTCTCCTAAATTACGGGCAGGTGGTTTGTGGGCGCGGCTGCTGGGAACGAGCATCTCGGAAACGGCGAGGCTGGTTGGCTGTTCGCGTGCTACAGTAATGAGCATCTATGCAGAGTGGTTGAATGACTGTGAGACCACGACTGGGCGACCAGGTGGTGGACGTTCACGCTTCATCACAGAACGTGGATGTCGGAGGCTTGTCCGCTCTGTAAAGCGGGTAGGCGTCGATCTGTGGCAGATTATTATTATTATTATTATTATTACTCCGCGATTCACTAAAAGTGTGTGGCGGAGGGTGCATTGCACCTATCGAAAGGGGTTATGGTTTGGAAAGGTTATAAGGGATATGGCAGGAGGCGCCCATGGGCTATTGTGAGGAACCATCCCCGCATTCGCGTGGAGTGATCTGGGAAAACCCAGATCAGGATGGCTGGAGTGCTTTATCGAAAGCTACTCCTGTCGGATTTTAAGTTTACTCGCCCGGTAAATCCTTTCTATTCCATTCCCTAATCGCTCGTGGGAAAAATGAGTACAGAAATGAATCGGTTCTGGCCCTGATTTCTCTTATCTTATTTTCACGGTCATTTCGAGGTATGAACGTTGCTGGTAGCAATATTTGCTGACTGTCATTCCGAAATACATCTGTCGTGAATTTTTCAATTAGCTTTCGTCGAGAGCAGCGCCGTCGGTGTTCCAGGTCTTCCCAACATAACTCCTTCAACATCGCACTTACGCTTTCTGACAGTAGAATACAATTCTGGTGCAGGCACAAGTGTTTTGGAACACACTCTGCTGTCAGATCTACCATAGATCGCCGCCTATCTTGCTTTACAGAGCGGGCAAGCCTCCTACCTCCACGTTCTGTGATGAGGCGTGGACGTCCACCACCTTGTCGTCCAGACGTGATTTCACCGTCCTTCAACCACTCTGCATAGGTGCTCACTACTGTAGCACGCGAACAGCCGACTAGCCTCGCCGTTTCCGAGATGCTCGTTCCCAGGTGCCGCGCCCAAAAACCACCGGCCATAATTTAAGGTAATTGCGTGACCTCTGCTGCCTCACAACTCCGGAAACATAACAAGGACTTTTCGAATCCATGTCACGCCGAATCGCTGCTATATTACGCTCCAAAGATGGACCAACACACTAATAAGCAGATGGTCATAATGTTTTGGCTGATCAGTGTATATGAAATCATCACAAGTAGAGCGAAGAATTTGTACCTGATGTGTATGAGCTATATGAAAATAAGGGGAAAAAGGGTAGATTAGCTTGAACAAAGAAATGGTTTAAAACAAGGAAGTGCCCTGTCACCGCTTCTTTTTCACCTTGCTGTCATGTGTAAGATAATGAAGAAAACCATAAAATTTTTACTCATTGATTTGGGGAAATACTGAAGATTCAATCCAGCGGCAGTTAGAGATAAAAACAGGCATTGTGGAATGAAATTACAAATAGCAGTCTGTATATAGTGATAACCAGAAAGAAGTAGAGGCTAACCAGGGGAATTATGATGGAAGGAGATCAGCTGAATAAGCTTTAAATACCTGGAAAGTGTTGTGGTAGAAAACTGTATGAACGATGACGATACAAGAGGGAGTCAGGCAGAAATATTTTTAAGAAACGTCAGAAGCCTGATAGAGAGAAAGGAAAGTAAGAGGTAAATGATCCAAAGGAACACCAAGGGATATATGGCTGAGAGGAAAGTGTGCTGAAAAGAGGAGAGGATTGAACCAAGGTGGTGACCGAGAGTCAAGGGGGGAGATAGGAAAATGAAGAGGCTTGTGCGGAAAGCACACCCGGCCTCTAGCTGGAAACTATGGATGATGATATCAGGATTCAAAACATTACAGGATAATTAGTTTTCTCTACCATCGTTTTAATGCGTGTGTTACTTCAAATAAATTTTCAATTTTAGGCTTAGTAATATTGCTTCTCGTCAAGCGAATGCAGAATCATTAATCAGAATGTCAGTTTAAACATTGGTGTGATTTTTAATCGTTGCATTGGATCCATTCGTGTTTGTTGTGGGCTTTGCTGGTACAATCCTTTCCGAACTTGCTGCAGACGCGAAGAAAAATGATCGAAGTTCCAAAACGATACTGGCGAGGGATAAAAACTGGCGATAGAACCCTTATCTTAGGAGAAGGTTATTTGGCGATTGACGCTCCTGACTTTCCACGAGGTAGAGTAAACTACGCTGATCTTGTTAACTCATTGTACTAACTTACGCCATATGACTAGAGTTTTCATGGAGTTTGCAGACATGTCGGTGCCCCAGGAGGAGACACTATGACAGTTATGTGATGACGTTGGTCGACCGGATAGTAGTACCTATTTAATAATAAAAAAACCAGTAAAGATTTTTAAGAGAAACATTATTTTACACAAACATAACTTACATAGTCTTAATGTAAATTCAAAAAATTTTCATCCCGTCTAATTAGTTTTTGTATCCCTGCCTCATATTACTCTGCTGTTTGTTCGTTGGTAAAAGTATTGATTCCTTCTTTCAGATCTTCGTTACGTTAAAAACATATTCTTCTCAAAAGTCTTTTAATTTTTTTTAAATGCGAAAATTAAATGATTCATATCTTAGATGTAAGTGGGTAGTTGAAAACTTGTGTTTTTCCAGCGGTGTGAGGTCTGGCATTGTGGAGAAACACTGACATCAGTCAACATACCTCGCCGCCGATTTTGATTGCCGCCGAAATTTCTTAAAAGTTTCACAATATGCATCGGCGTTAATGATACATCCTCGGGGCGTGAAATCAATAAGAAAAGCACTATCGGTCCCAGAAGGCACTTGCCATGAGTCGTCGAGTTGATGGTTTCTTTCTTGAACTTTTTCGTTTTGGTTGGTGAACGAGAGTGATGCCATTCTTTTTCATCTTTCGATTTTGACCTACTTTGAACCACGAGAAGCGACTGGTTTATAGTTCGCCTTTTCTTCTCCTCCCAGAATTTTTTCATTTTTTCACTGAGGTTCCTGCTCCTTTCTTCAGACCAGGTAGTCTTGGCATTTGTGCATTGTTCCTGGACTCCCTTGAATTGATCAATTTTAATTTGAAACACTCTTAGATTCTTTATCTCATCTGGATGAATCCTAACTTTCTGCATATCTTTTTTGGTCTCATCAACCTGTTTTGTTGTCACCTTTAATTTAGTGATGCAGTTGAAAATTCTATTTGTCAACCTACTCTCACTTATTCTCCATGAAATTTTAACCTTCTCTTGTGCATTGTGTTTGTAATTTTCTCTGCATACCTATACAGATCTTCATTTTTCCTCTTCCACCAGGTACTGTCTTTTCCCTTTACGGGTCCTAGGAATTTCCTTTCTTTTTTTCTCTAACTCCTCAATCCTTATTTTTTTATTCAATATCAGGTACCCTGAGCTGAACTTGCCCGTCTTGACAACTATTGTATAATGTATGTCTAATATTTGCTTTTTAGAAGATCGCTTTCTTGTTGTATCTGTTTTGTGTTAACCTATATGCTAGTTCCATCTTTCTAGCTCATGCTTTATTTGCTTCCTTATCAATCCCATTGGGTTGGACCCAACCATTTTTTGAGCTGCTGCTTTATTTTCTGCTAGTAATGCCACATCATCAGCAAAAGCAAGACATTCCATCTTTAGACCGTGCCTGCTGGGACCTAAACATCTCTTTTTTATACCGTCTTCTTTTAGTGACTTTTTACATGTTCTCATTATTTCTTCCAAAACCGTGTTTAATAAGATCTCTTTGTCTGACGCCTGTTCGTATCTCGAAAGGGTCTGAAACTTCACCAAGAAACTTAACTTTAGAAACAGTTCCCGTCAATGTTTGCTGAATAATTGCTCTAGTCTTTCTATCTATTCCAGATTCTTCCAGAACATTACTCTTAAATTACAGACATGTGGCTCGTGGCCACGGAGCTAGCGTGCTAGATGTGTTCTATTGAGATCAGTTGAATTTGGTGGCCAAGACATCAATGTGAGTTCACTATCATGCTTCTCAAACCACTTAGCATGATTCTGGCCTTGTGACACGGACCGTTATCCTGGAAGATGTTATCGCTGTCGTGGAAGACATGCATGAAGAGAGGTTGGTTGTCCACAGCTGTCATTATGGTGCTTTCGATCTCTACCACAGGTCCCATGAAAGCACACGTGTATGTCTTCCACAGAATAATACTGCCTCCACCATACTGCGTCCGCGGCGCGGAGCATGGTATCGAGTAACCGTTCGTCTGGAAGATGGCCTATCCGCGTAAGACCATCGACCTGGTGTAGCAGAAACGTGATTCTTCTGACCAGACTATACGTTTCCATTGATTTATGGTTTAATCTTCATGATTTCCTGCCAACTTCAATCGTAATTGACGATGTCGTTGGGTCAACATGGGAACACGTGGTAACCGAGCGTGGTGGGTAGGCGGTAACACCTCGCATTCGGGAGGACGTGGGTTCTAATTCCCGTCCGGCCAGCCAGATTTGAATTTTCCATAGTTTCCCCAATCACTTCTGGTGAACGCTAGGATGGTTCTTTCAAAAGGCCATTGCCGAATTCCTTCCTTTCCTTGCTCACAGTCCTTTCCCGCCTTTAACGACCTCGATGTCGACGAAGCTTAAAAGCAGAACCAAGAGAAAAAAAGGAAAAACAAAACACGTAGAGGCTGTCTGCTGGGAGCCCCATGTTCAACTGTTTGTGCTGATGGTGTGCCCTGAAACACTTGTGCCTGCACCAGCATTGTACTCTGCCATCACACATCGCGCCCCCCCCCCCTCCCACCCCACCTTGCTTTATATAGCTCGCAAGGCTGTTACCTCCACGTTTTGTCATGAGTCGTGGATTTCGACTACCTTAACGCCTACTCATGGTTTCACCGTCATTCATCCACTTTCAATAGATTCTCAGTACAGTATCTCGCGAACAACTGGACCAGCCATGCCGTTTTCGAGATGCTCGTTCCTACACACCGATCCATAACAATATGCCCTTTGTCAAAATCACTTATGTCGATGAATTTCCCAATTTGCCAAACGTATGGTCTCTAGAATGACTCCCCATGCATCTCTGCTTCGCTTATACGAGTTGCTTTACCACATGATTTACCCGCAATAAACCAGTCGTTCATCGATTCATCTGTAATAACCAACAGTCGTCCTGTTCGCACTCTCCGATTTAAATTTCGACACTGTCGCCTAACAGATGATTCATCCATTGCTTGGCCTCCATAAAATTATTTTCTTTGACGGTGAATACCTTATGGTTGCACATTTATTGCATTAAAGAATCTTATCTACAAAAACCCAACTACTTTAAGTCCAAACTGAAAGAGTTTCTGCTTCAGAACCCATTTTACTCTGTAAAAGAATTTTCTTCTTGGAATTTGGTAACTAAGAATGACTGATAAAATAGTATATATGGTGTATGGAAGGGGAAGGTGACAAAATTATCCATAATTACTAAAATGATATATGATTTTTCTTTCTGTTGAAACTTGACAAATGAACTAATTACACTGTTTACAAAATTTCACTTATATATAGTAACTAACATGGGATAGCATGCACTCAAAAACTGCTGTGAAAAATTATCATATTAACAGGTTTTTAAGTAATTGACTGCTTATGAGTTGTTGGTAATATAATTGATATTGCTAATAGGTGTGTGTACTGTTCCACATAAATAGCAACTAACATAATATAATATGTAGTCACAAATTACAGTGAAACCTTACATGGTAACTGGTTGGTAAGAAAATAACTGGTTATTAGATGCTGGTAACAAGTGTATACACTGTTCCACATAATAAGTATTAATTAACTCGGGATTGTATTTGTAGATTACAGGAGATATTGGTTATACTAATGGGTTGTTGCTAACTTGTTGTCAATATATAATAATATTATCAATTATATAGTAATATTGACATTACTAATAAGTGTATGTACTGTTCCACATCCCCGAGATTATTCTCACATGGGATCAAAGTGAACATATCTATCTATCTATCTATCTAATAACAGATCTAACTTCACAGTTGGTGGTGTTCTCAATTTTTTTAAGAAAATTTTTAACCAATCACAGAACAAGAAAAGCATTAAAACCGGAGCTTAACCTCGCATGCAGTAAGAAAATGTTCGAAAGAATGGAGGAAACAATGGGTAATGAGTACAATATTAAAATTAATAAAGCAAAGACGAAAATCATGGTAGGTGTTTGGTAAAGATAAAAACTCGAAAATTAAAATTAATGGAGAAACACTGGAGGAGGTACCAGAATTCTGCTACCTAGGAAAAAAAATCACAAAAGATGGAAGAAGCAAGAATGATATAAAATCCAGGATTGCACAAGCCAAAATAGCGTTCAACAAAAAGAAACTAATTTTTACAACAAATTACATCAGCTGGACAACGAGGAAAAGATTATTAAAGGCTTATGTCTGGAGTATTGCCCTGTATGGATGTGAACCCTGGACAGTTGGTACAGAAGAGAAAAGAAGATTAATTTCGTTTGAGCAAAGGTGCTACAGAGGGATGTTATAGATTAGCTGGAGGGACAAGATTACTAATGAGGAAATTTTTGAGGAGGCAGGAGAGTATAACTCAATATGGAATAGTATAAAAACGCGGAGGACAATATTAATTGGACTTATCTTAAGACATGAGAGCTTACTAAAAACAATAATGGAGGGAATGGTAGAAGGAAAGAGATATTGAGGAAGACCACATATAAAATACATCCAGCAGATAATGGAAGATGTTGGCTGTAGTAGATATGTAGATATAAAGAGGAGGGCAGAGAGTAGAGCTGAATGGAAGGATTCCAGGATTGACTATCGTAAAAGAAGCAGAAGAAGAAGCAGTAAGGGAGCGTGCATAAACCACGTAGCTCCTGGCTTCCTGTAAACCCCCCCTCTCCCCATGTAGCACGTAGCTTTTTTCCCTTTTGATTCCAGAAGACATTTTGTACTGTTATCTCTTGTCAGACTATTGTAAATTACATACGGAGATAATTAACTGAGGGAAATAAAAATTCACATGCTGTTGTGAGTTCTATTCCTCATTTTAACTGTGAAAAATGTTATGTAAGGAAAACTACCTGGCCTGGCTCGGAACCCCCCCTCCCCCCCACGTAGCCTAGCGTAGCCTTCCAGCCAACCCCTCCCCCTCCCCCTCTGGACCGAGCCACGTAGTTTGTGCACGGGCCCTAAACACTGTCGACTGGATGGCGGCTACTTGGGACGCTAGCGCTGCACGCGGTGCAAACGGGTACTACTTTCTGGACGATCCTTGTAGATGTTTAATTGTGTATCTGTATTTTCTACTGGCAATTTCCATCGATTAACAGTGTACAAATATCATCATTGATATGTAACACATGCATAACATAACTCTTCTTGAGGCAGACAAAATACATTCACAAAGTTTCACCGATTTGCGGATTTCTCCGTGAAATATTCACGAGAATGCCCTTGCTTTGTCAAGAAACAGTTTGTTCCTAACTCGTATAAGCTATTTTATTTCGGCATATACAGGTTGTCCACAGCCTTGTTACTGTTAATATTAAATACACCTCGTAAAATATATGAGAGACGCAATATGTTCTACATTTCTCA
>JARYHS010010742.1:0-28604 GCA_031002005.1 Vandiemenella viatica | reverse complement strand
AGTAGGCAGATGGTCTCCAGCAAACGTCTCGCACTGTTTTCGATTAATTTAAGTGTGTAAATAGTTTTTGATTAATATTTGCTTATTTATCAGCGCCAGTAGACAGTGGTCTTCTGCATCCGTTCCGCTCTGCGTTTAGCTTAATTTAAAGTGTGTAGATGGCTCTGGTTTAATCTGTGCTGATTTTACAGTGCCAGTAGACAGTTGCCGTCTCCAGTGAAACGTCACGCACTGTGTTTAGATTAATTTAAATTGTTGTAGATATTTTTTGATTAATCATTGCTTATTTAACAGCGCCAGTAGCAAGTTGTCTTCTGCAGCCGTCATGCTACTTGCGTTAGCTTAATTTAAAGTGGTGTAGATGGGCTCTGTTTCAATCTTTGCTTAATTTAACAGCGCCAGTAGACAGTTGGTCTCCAGCATACGTCACGCACTGAGTTTTAGATTAATTTAAAGTGTGTAGATAGTTTTTGATTAAACTTTGCTTATTTAACAGCGCCAGTAGACTGTTGGTATTCAGCAACGATCACGCTCTGCGTTTAGTTTTATTTAATGTGTGTAGATGGCGCTTGTTTAATCTGTGCTCATTTTACAGTGCAGTAGACAGTTGGTCTCCAGTGAACGTCACGCACTGTGTTTAGATTAATTTAAAGTGTTGTAGATAGTTTTTGATTAATCATTGCTTATTTAACAGCGCCAGTAGACAGTTAATCTCCAGCAACCGTCACCCTCTGTGTTTAGATTAATTTAAAGTGTGTAGATAGCTCTTACTAAATCTTTGCTCATTTTACAGCGCCAGTTGACAGTTGGTCTCCAGCAAACGTCTCGCTCTGTGTTTAGTTTAATTTAAAGTGTGTAGATAGTTTTTGATTAAACTTTGCTTATTTAACAGCGCCAGTAGACTGTTGGTATTCAGCAACCATCACGCTCTGCGTTTAGTTTAATTTAAAGTGTGTAGATGGCGCTTGTTATAATCTTTGCTTATTTAAAAGCGCCAGTAGACAGTTGGTCTCCAGCAAACGTCACACTTTGTGGTTATTTTAATTTATAGTGTGTAGATAGCTATTGTTAAATCTTAGCTTATTTAACAGCGCCAGTAGACGGTTGTTCTTTAACAACCGACTCGCTCTGCGTTTAGTTTAATTTGAAGTGTGTAGATAGCTCTTGTTGAATCTTTGCTTATTTAACGGCGCCAGTAGACAGTTGGTCTTCAGCAACCGTGATGCTCTGTGTTTAGTTTAATTTAAAGTGTGTAGATGGTTCTTGTTTAATCTTTGCTTATTTATCAGCACCAGTAGACAGTTGATCTCCAGCAACCGTCACGCTCTGTGTTTAGTATAATTTAAAGTGTGTAAATAGTTTTTGATTAATATTTGCTTATTTAACAGCGCCAGTAGACAGTTGGACTTTTGCATCCGTTCCGCTCTGCGTTTAGCTTAATTTAAAGTGTGTAGATGGCTCTTGTTTAATCTGTGCTGATTTTACAGTGCCAGTAGACAGTTGGTCTCCAGTGAACGTCACGCACTGTGTTTAGATTAATTTAAAGTGTGTAGATAGTTTTTTAATATCATTGCTTATTTAACAGCGCCAGTAGACAGTTGGTCTTCTGCAGCCGTCATGCTCTGCGTTTAGCTTAATTTAAAGTGTGTAGATGGCTCTTGTTCAATCTTTGCTTATTTAACAGCGCCAGTAGACAGTTGGTCTCCAGCATACGTCACGCACTGAGTTTAGATTAATTTAAAGTGTGTAGATAGTTTTTGATTAAACTTTGCTTATTTAACAGCGTCAGTAGACTGTTGGTATTCAGCAACCATCACGCTCTGCGTTTAGTTTAATTTAAAGTGTGTAGATGGCGCTTGTTTAATCTTTGCTTATTTAACAGCGCCAGTTGACAGTAGGTCTCCAGCAAACGTCACGCTCTGTGTTTAGTTTAATTTAAAGTGTGTAGATAATTTTTGATTAAACTTTGCTTATTTAACAGCGCCAGTAGACTGTTGGTATTCAGCAACCATCACGCTCTGCCTTTAGTTTAATTTAAAGTGTGTATATGGCGCTTGTTTAATCTTTGCTTATTTAAAAGCGCCAGTAGACAGTTGGTCTCCAGCAAACGTCACACTTTGTGGTTATTTTAATTTAAAGTGTGTAGATGGCGCTTGTTTAATCTTTGCTTATTTAACAGCGCCAGTTGACAGTAGGTCTCCAGCATACGTCACGCACTGAGTTTAGATTAATTTAAAGTGTGTAGATAGTTTTTGATTAAACTTTGCCTATTTAACAGCGTCAGTAGACTGTTGGTATTCAGCAACCATCACGCTATGCGTTTAGTTTAATTTAAAGTGTGTAGATGGCGCTTGTTTAATCTTTGCTTATTTAACAGCGCCAGTTGACAGTAGGTCTCCAGCAAACGTTACGCTCTGTGTTTAGTTTAATTTAAAGTGTGTAGATAGTTTTTGATTAAACTTTGTTTATTTAACAGCGCCAGTAGACAGTTGATCTCCAGCAACCGTCACTCTCTGTGTTTAGTTTAATTTAAAGTGTGTAGATAACTCTTGTTTAATCTTTGCTCATTTTACAGCGCCAGTAGGCAGATGGTCTCCAGCAAACGTCTCGCACTGTTTTCGATTAATTTAAAGTGTGTAAATAGTTTTTGATTAATCTTTGCTTATTTAACAGCGCCAGTAGACAGTTGGTCTTCTGCAACCGTCATGCTCTGCGTTTAGCTTAATTTAAAGTGTGTAGATGGCTCTTGTTCAATCTTTGCTTATTTAACAGCGCCAGTAGACAGTTGGTCTCCAGCATACGTCACGCACTGAGTTTAGATTAATTTAAAGTGTGTAGATAGTTTTTGATTAAACTTTGCTTATTTAACAGCGTCAGTAGACTGTTGGTATTTAGCAACCATCACGCTTTGCGTTTAGTTTAATTTAAAGTGTGTAGATGGCGCTTGTTTAATCTTTGCTTATTTAACAGCGCCAGTTGACAGTAGGTCTCCAGCAAACGTCACGCTCTGTGTTTAGTTTAATTTAAAGTGTGTAGATAATTTTTGATTAAACTTTGCTTATTTAACAGCGCCAGTAGACTGTTGGTATTCAGCAACCATCACGCTCTGCGTTTAGTTTAATTTAAAGTGTGTAGATGGCGCTTCTTTAATCTGTGCTCATTTTACAGTGCAGTAGACAGTTGGTCTCCAGTGAACGTCACGCACTGTGTTTAGATTAATTTAAAGTGTGTAGATAGTTTTTGATTAATCATTGCTTATTTAACAGCGCCAGTAGACAGTTAATCTCCAGCAACCGTCACCCTCTGTGTTTAGTTTAATTTAAAGTGTGTAGATAGCTCTTACTAAATCTTTGCTCATTTTATAGCGCCAGTTGACAGTTGGTCTCCAGCAAACGTCTCGCTCTGTGTTTAGTTTAATTTAAAGTGTGTAGATAGTTTTTGATTAAACTTTGCTTATTTAACAGCGCCAGTAGACTGTTGGTATTCAGCAACCATCACGCTCTGCGTTTAGTTTTATTTAAAGTGTGTAGATGGCGCTTGTTTAATCTTTGCTTATTTAAAAGCGCCAGTAGACAGTTGGTCTCCAGCAAACGTCACACTTTGTGGTTATTTTAATTTATAGTGTGTAGATAGCTATTGTTAAATCTTAGCTTATTTAACAGCGCCAGTAGACGGTTGTTCTTTAACAACCGACTCGCTCTGCGTTTAGTTTAATTTGAAGTGTGTAGATAGCTCTTGTTGAATCTTTGCTTATTTAACGGCGCCAGTAGACAGTTGGTCTTCAGCAACCGTGATGCTCTGTGTTTAGTTTAATTTAAAGTGTGTAGATGGTTCTTGTTTAATCTTTGCTTATTTATCAGCACCAGTAGACAGTTGATCTCCAGCAACCGTCACGCTCTGTGTTTAGTATAATTTAAAGTGTGTAAATAGTTTTTGATTAATATTTGCTTATTTAACAGCGCCAGTAGACAGTTGGTACTTTTGCATCCGTTCCGCTCTGCGTTTAGCTTAATTTAAAGTGTGTAGATGGCTCTTGTTTAATCTGTGCTGATTTTACAGTGCCAGTAGACAGTTGGTCTCCAGTGAACGTCACGCACTGTGTTTAGATTAATTTAAAGTGTGTAGATAGTTTTTTAATATCATTGCTTATTTAACAGCGCCAGTAGACAGTTGGTCTTCTGCAGCCGTCATGCTCTGCGTTTAGCTTAATTTAAAGTGTGTAGATGGCTCTTGTTCAATCTTTGCATTATTTAACAGCGCCAGTAGACAGTTGGATCTCCAGCATACGTCACGCACTGAGTTTAGATTAATTTAAAGTGTGTAGATAGTTTTTGATTAAACTTTGCTTATTTAACAGCGTCAGTAGACTGTTGGTATTCAGCAACCATCACGCTCTGCGTTTAGTTTAATTTAAAGTGTGTAGATGGCGCTTGTTTAATCTTTGCTTATTTAACAGCGCCAGTTGACAGTAGGTCTCCAGCAAACGTCACGCTCTGTGTTTAGTTTAATTTAAAGTGTGTGGATAGTTTTTGATTAAACTTTGTTTATTTAACAGCGCCAGTAGACAGTTGATCTCCAGCAACCGTCACGCTCTGTGTTTAGTTTAATTTAAAGTGTGTAGATAACTCTTGTTTAATCTTTGCTCATTTTACAGTGCCAGTAGGCAGATGGTCTCCAGCAAACGTCTCGCACTGTTTTCGATTAATTTAAAGTGTGTAAATAGTTTTTGATTAATCTTTGCTTATTTAACAGCGCCAGTAGACAGTTGGTCTTCTGCAACCGTCATGCTCTGCGTTTAGCTCAATTTAAAGTGTGTAGATGGCGCTTGTTTAATCTTTGCTTATTTAACAGCGCCAGTTGACAGTAGGTCTCCAGCAAACGTCACGCTCTGTGTTTAGTTTAATTTAAAGTGTGTAGATAATTTTTGATTAAACTTTGCTTATTTAACAGCGCCAGTAGACTGTTGGTATTCAGCAACCATCACGCTCTGCGTTTAGTTTAATTTAAAGTGTGTAGATGGCGCTTGTTTAATCTTTGCTTATTTAAAATAGCCAGTAGACAGTTGGTCTCCAGCAAACGTCACACTTTGTGGATATTTTAATTTATAGTGTGTAGATAGCTATTGTTAAATCTTAGCTTATTTAACGGCGCCAGTAGACAGTTGGTCTTCAGCAACCGTGACGCTCTGTGTTTAGTTTAATTTAAAGTGTGTAGATGGTTCTTGTTTAATCTTTGCTTATTTATCAGCACCAGTAGACAGTTGATCTCCAGCAACCGTCACGCTCTGTGTTTAGTATAATTTAAAGTGTGTAAATAGTTTTTGATTAATATTTGCTTATTTATCAGCGCCAGTAGACAGTTGGTCTTCTGCATCCGTTCCGCTCTGCGTTTAGCTTAATTTAAAGTGTGTAGATGGCGCTTGTTTAATCTTTGCTTATTTAACAGCGCCAGTTGACAGTAGGTCTACAAGCAAACGTTACGCTCTGTGTTTAGTTTAATTTAAAGTGTGTAGATAGTTTTTGATTAAACTTTGTTTATTTAACAGCGCCAGTAGACAGTTGATCTCCAGCAACCGTCACGCTCTGTGTTTAGTTTAATTTAAAGTGTGTAGATAACTCTTGCTAAATCTTTTCTCATTTTACAGCGCCAGTTGACAGTTGGTCTCCAGCAAACGTCTTGCTCTGTGTTTAGTTTAATTTAAAGTGTGTAGATAGTTTTTGATTAAACTTTGCTTATTTAACAGCGCCAGTAGACTGTTGGTATTCAGCAACCATCACGCTCTGCGTTTAGTTTAATTTAAAGTGTGTAGATGGCGCTTGTTTAATCTGTGCTCATTTTACAGTGCAGTAATCAGTTGGTCTCCAGTGAACGTCACGCACTGTGTTTAGCTTAATTTAAAGTGTGTAGATAGTTTTTGATTAATCATTGCTTATTTAACAGCGCCAGTAGACAGTTAATCTCCAGCAACCGTCACCCTCTGTGTTTAGTTTAATTTAAAGTGTGTAGATAGCTCTTGCTAAATCTTTGCTCATTTTACAGCGCCAGTTGACAGTTGGTCTCCAGCAAACGTCTCGCTCTGTGTTTAGTTTAATTTAAAGTGTGTAGATAAGTTTTTGATTTAAACTTTGCTTATTTAACAGCGCCAGTAGACTGTTGGTATTCAGCAACCATCACGCTCTGCGTTTAGTTTAATTTAAAGTGTGTAGATGGCGCTTGTTTAATCTTTGCTTATTTAAAAGCGCCAGTAGACAGTTGGTCTCCAGCAAACGTCACACTTTGTGGTTATTTTAATTTATAGTGTGTAGATAGCTATTGTTAAATCTTAGCTTATTTAACAGCGCCAGTAGACGGTTGTTCTTTAACAACCGACTCGCTCTGCGTTTAGTTTAATTTGAAGTGTGTAGATAGCTCTTGTTGAATCTTTGCTTATTTAACGGCGCCAGTAGACAGTTGGTCTTCAGCAACCGTGATGCTCTGTGTTTAGTTTAATTTAAAGTGTGTAGATGGTTCTTGTTTAATCTTTGCTTATTTATCAGCACCAGTAGACAGTTGATCTCCAGCAACCGTCACGCTCTGTGTTTAGTATAATTTAAAGTGTGTAAATAGTTTTTGATTAATATTTGCTTATTTAACAGCGCCAGTAGACAGTTGGACTTTTGCATCCGTTCCGCTCTGCGTTTAGCTTAATTTAAAGTGTGTAGATGGCTCTTGTTTAATCTGTGCTGATTTTACAGTGCCAGTAGACAGTTGGTCTGCAGTGAACGTCACGCACTGTGTTTAGATTAATTTAAAGTGTGTAGATAGTTTTTTAATATCATTGCTTATTTAACAGCGCCAGTAGACAGTTGGTCTTCTGCAGCCGTCATGCTCTGCGTTTAGCTTAATTTAAAGTGTGTAGATGGCTCTTGTTCAATCTTTGCATATTTAACAGCGCCAGTAGACAGTTGGATTCCAGCATACGTCACGCACTGAGTTTAGATTAATTTAAAGTGTGTAGATAGTTTTTGATTAAACTTTGCTTATTTAACAGCGTCAGTAGACTGTTGGTATTCAGCAACCATCACGCTCTGCGTTTAGTTTAATTTAAAGTGTGTAGATGGCGCTTGTTTAATCTTTGCTTATTTAACAGCGCCAGTTGACAGTAGGTCTCCAGCAAACGTTACGCTCTGTGTTTAGTTTAATTTAAAGTGGGTGGATAGTTTTTGATTAAACTTTGTTTATTTAACAGCGCCAGTAGACAGTTGATCTCCAGCAACCGTCACGCTCTGTGTTTAGTTTAATTTAAAGTGTGTAGATAACTCTTGTTTAATCTTTGCTCATTTTACAGTGCCAGTAGGCAGATGGTCTCCAGCAAACGTCTCGCACTGTTTTCGATTAATTTAAAGTGTGTAAATAGTTTTTGATTAATCTTTGCTTATTTAACAGCGCCAGTAGACAGTTGGTCTTCTGCAACCGTCATGCTCTGCGTTTAGCTCAATTTAAAGTGTGTAGATGGCGCTTGTTTAATCTTTGCTTATTTAACAGCGCCAGTTGACAGTAGGTCTCCAGCAAACGTCACGCTCTGTGTTTAGTTTAATTTAAAGTGTGTAGATAATTTTTGATTAAACTTTGCTTATTTAACAGCGCCAGTAGACTGTTGGTATTCAGCAACCATCACGCTCTGCGTTTAGTTTAATTTAAAGTGTGTAGATGGCGCTTGTTTAATCTTTGCTGATTTAAAATAGCCAGTAGACAGTTGGTCTCCAGCAAACGTCACACTTTGTGGATATTTTAATTTATAGTGTGTAGATAGCTATTGTTAAATCTTAGCTTATTTAACGGCGCCAGTAGACAGTTGGTCTTCAGCAACCGTGACGCTCTGTGTTTAGTTTAATTTAAAGTGTGTAGATGGTTCTTGTTTAATCTTTGCTTATTTATCAGCACCAGTAGACAGTTGATCTCCAGCAACCGTCACGCTCTGTGTTTAGTATAATTTAAAGTGTGTAAATAGTTTTTGATTAATATTTGCTTATTTATCAGCGCCAGTAGACAGTTGGTCTTCTGCATCCGTTCCGCTCTGCGTTTAGCTTAATTTAAAGTGTGTAGATGGCGCTTGTTTAATCTTTGCTTATTTAACAGCGCCAGTTGACAGTAGGTCTCAAGCAAACGTTACGCTCTGTGTTTAGTTTAATTTAAAGTGTGTAGATAGTTTTTGATTAAACTTTGTTTATTTAACAGCGCCAGTAGACAGTTGATCTCCAGCAACCGTCACGCTCTGTGTTTAGTTTAATTTAAAGTGTGTAGATAACTCTTGCTAAATCTTTGCTCATTTTACAGCGCCAGTTGACAGTTGGTCTCCAGCAAACGTCTTGCTCTGTGTTTAGTTTAATTTAAAGTGTGTAGATAGTTTTTGATTAAACTTTGCTTATTTAACAGCGCCAGTAGACTGTTGGTATTCAGCAACCATCACGCTCTGCGTTTAGTTTAATTTAAAGTGTGTAGATGGCGCTTGTTTAATCTGTGCTCATTTTACAGTGCAGTAATCAGTTGGTCTCCAGTGAACGTCACGCACTGTGTTTAGCTTAATTTAAAGTGTGTAGATAGTTTTTGATTAATCATTGCTTATTTAACAGCGCCAGTAGACAGTTAATCTCCAGCAACCGTCACCCTCTGTGTTTAGTTTAATTTAAAGTGTGTAGATAGCTCTTGCTAAATCTTTGCTCATTTTACAGCAGCCAGTTGACAGTTGGTCTCCAGCAAACGTCTCGCTCTGTGTTTAGTTTAATTTAAAGTGTGTAGATAGTTTTTGATTAAACTTTGCTTATTTAACAGCGCCAGTAGACTGTTGGTATTCAGCAACCATCACGCTCTGCGTTTAGTTTAATTTAAAGTGTGTAGATGGCGCTTGTTTAATCTTTGCTTATTTAAAAGCGCCAGTAGACAGTTGGTCTCCAGCAAACGTCACACTTTGTGGTTATTTTAATTTATAGTGTGTAGATAGCTATTGTTAAATCTTAGCTTATTTAACAGCGCCAGTAGACGGTTGTTCTTTAACAACCGACTCGCTCTGCGTTTAGTTTAATTTAAAGTGTGTAGATAGCTCTTGTTGAATCTTTGCTTATTTAACGGCGCCAGTAGACAGTTGGTCTTCAGCAACCGTGACGCTCTGTGTTTAGTTTAATTTAAAGTGTGTAGATGGTTCTTGTTTAATCTTTGCTTATTTATCAGCACCAGTAGACAGTTGATCTCCAGCAACCGTCACGCTCTGTGTTTAGTATAATTTAAAGTGTGTAAATAGTTTTTGATTAATATTTGCTTATTTATCAGCGCCAGTAGACAGTTGGTCTTCTGCATCCGTTCCGCTCTGCGTTTAGCTTAATTTAAAGTGTGTAGATGGCTCTTGTTTAATCTGTGCTGATTTTACAGTGCCAGTAGACAGTTGGTCTCCAGTGAACGTCACGCACTGTGTTTAGATTAATTTAAAGTGTGTAGATATTTTTTGATTAATCATTGCTTATTTAACAGCGCCAGTAGACAGTTGGTCTTCTGCAGCCGTCATGCTCTGCGTTTAGCTTAATTTAAAGTGTGTAGATGGCTCTTGTTCAATCTTTGCTTATTTAACAGCGCCAGTAGACAGTTGGTCTCCAGCATACGTCACGCCACTGAGTTTAGATTAATTTAAAGTGTGTAGATAGTTTTTGATTAAACTTTGCCTATTTAACAGCGTCAGTAGACTGTTGGTATTCAGCAACCATCACGCTATGCGTTTAGTTTAATTTAAAGTGTGTAGATGGCGCTTGTTTAATCTTTGCTTATTTAACAGCGCCAGTTGACAGTAGGTCTCCAGCAAACGTTACGCTCTGTGTTTAGTTTAATTAAAGTGTGTAGATAGTTTTTGATTAAACTTTGTTTATTTAACAGCGCAGTAGACAGTTGATCTCCAGCAAACGTCACGCTCTGTGTTTAGTTTAATTTAAAGTGTGTAGATAACTCTTGTTTAATATTTGATCATTTTACAGCGCCAGTAGGCAGATGGTCTCCAGCAAACGTCTCGCACTGTTTTCGATTAATTTACAGTGTGTAAATAGTTTTTGATTAATCTTTGCTTATTTAACAGCGCCAGTAGACAGTTGATCTCCAGCAACCGTCACGCTCTGTGTTTAGTATAATTTAAAGTGTGTAAATAGTTTTGATTAATATTTGCTTATTTATCAGCGCCAGTAGACAGTTGGTCTTCTGCATCCGTTCCGCTCTGCGTTTAGCTTATTTAAAGTGTGTAGATGGCGCTTGTTTAATCTTTGCTTATTTAACAGCGCCAGTTGGACAGTAGGTCTCAAAGCAAACGTTACGCTCTGTGTTTAGTTTAATTTAAAGTGTGTAGATAGTTTTTGATTAAACTTTGT
The DNA here is from genome assembly GCA_031002005.1 of Vandiemenella viatica. Classification (NCBI taxonomy): domain Eukaryota; kingdom Metazoa; phylum Arthropoda; class Insecta; order Orthoptera; family Morabidae; genus Vandiemenella; species Vandiemenella viatica. Next base: position 18,222 of record JARYHS010010742.1, on the reverse strand, counting down.
TTATTAACAGCGCCAGTAGACAGTTGATCTCCAGCAACCGTCACGCTCGTGTTTAGTTTAATTTAAAGTGTGTAGATACTCTTGCTAAATCTTTCTCATTTTACAGCGCCAGTTGACAGTTGGTCTCCAGCAAACGTCTTGCTCTGTGTTTTAGTTTAATTTAAAGGTGTAGATAATTTTTGATTAAACTTTGCTTATTTAACAGCGCCAGTAGACTGTTGGTATTCAGCAACCATCACGCTCTGCGTTTAGTTTTAATTTAATGTGTGTAGATGGCGCTTGTTTAATCTGTGCTCATTTTACAGTGCAGTAGACAGTTGGTCTCCAGTGAACGTCACGCACTGTGTTTAGATTAATTTAAAGTGTGTAGATAGTTTTGATTAATCATTGCTTATTTAACAGCGCCAGTATACAGTTAATCTCCAGCAACCGTCACCCTCTGTGTTTAGATTAATTTAAAGTGTGTAGATAGCTCTTACTAAATCTTTGCTCATTTTACAGCGCCAGTTGACAGTTGGTCTCCAGCAAACGTCTCGCTCTGTGTTTAGTTTAATTTAAGGTGTGTAGATAGTTTTTGATTAAACTTTGCTTATTTAACAGCGCCAGTAGACTGTTGGTATTCAGCAACCATCACGCTCTGCGTTTAGTTTAATTTAAAGTGTGTAGATGGCGCTTGTTTAATCTTTGCTTATTTAAAAGCGCCAGTAGACAGTTGGTCTCCAGCAAACGTCACACTTTGTGGTTATTTTAATTTATAGTGTGTAGATAGCTATTGTTAAATCTTAGCTTATTTAACAGCGCCAGTAGACGGTTGTTCTTTAACAACCGACTCGCTCTGCGTTTAGTTTAATTTGAAGTGTGTAGATAGCTCTTGTTGAATCTTTGCTTATTTAACGGCGCCAGTAGACAGTTGGTCTTCAGCAACCGTGATGCTCTGTGTTTAGTTTAATTTAAAGTGTGTAGATGGTTCTTGTTTAATCTTTGCTTATTTATCAGCACCAGTAGACAGTTGATCTCCAGCAACCTTCACGCTCTGTGTTTAGTATAATTTAAAGTGTGTAAATAGTTTTTGATTAATATTTGCTTATTTAACAGCGCCAGTAGACAGTTGGACTTTTGCATCCGTTCCGCTCTGCGTTTAGCTTAATTTAAAGTGTGTAGATGGCTCTTGTTTAATCTGTGCTGATTTTACAGTGCCAGTAGACAGTTGGTCTCCAGTGAACGTCACGCACTGTGTTTAGATTAATTTAAAGTGTGTAGATAGTTTTTTAATATCATTGCTTATTTAACAGCGCCAGTAGACAGTTGGTCTTCTGCAGCCGTCATGCTCTGCGTTTAGCTTAATTTAAAGTGTGTAGATGGCTCTTGTTCAATCTTTGCATATTTAACAGCGCCAGTAGACAGTTGGATTCCAGCAAACGTTACGCTCTGTGTTTAGTTTAATTTAAAGTGTGTGGATAGTTTTTGATTAAACTTTGTTTATTTAACAGCGCCAGTAGACAGTTGATCTCCAGCAACCGTCACGCTCTGTGTTTAGTTTAATTTAAAGTGTGTAGATAACTCTTGTTTAATCTTTGCTCATTTTACAGTGCCAGTAGGCAGATGGTCTCCAGCAAACGTCTCGCACTGTTTTCGATTAATTTAAAGTGTGTAAATAGTTTTTGATTAATCTTTGCTTATTTAACAGCGCCAGTAGACAGTTGGTCTTCTGCAACCGTCATGCTCTGCGTTTAGCTCAATTTAAAGTGTGTAGATGGCGCTTGTTTAATCTTTGCTTATTTAACAGCGCCAGTTGACAGTAGGTCTCCAGCAAACGTCACGCTCTGTGTTTAGTTTAATTTAAAGTGTGTAGATAATTTTTGATTAAACTTTGCTTATTTAATAGCGCCAGTAGACTGTTGGTATTCAGCAACCATCACGCTCTGCGTTTAGTTTAATTTAAAGTGTGTAGATGGCGCTTGTTTAATCTTTGCTTATTTAAAATAGCCAGTAGACAGTTGGTCTCCAGCAAACGTCACACTTTGTGGATATTTTAATTTATAGTGTGTAGATAGCTATTGTTAAATCTTAGCTTATTTAACGGCGCCAGTAGACAGTTGGTCTTCAGCAACCGTGACGCTCTGTGTTTAGTTTAATTTAAAGTGTGTAGATGGTTCTTGTTTAATCTTTGCTTATTTATCAGCACCAGTAGACAGTTGATCTCCAGCAACCGTCACGCTCTGTGTTTAGTATAATTTAAAGTGTGTAAATAGTTTTTGATTAATATTTGCTTATTTATCAGCGCCAGTAGACAGTTGGTCTTCTGCATCCGTTCCGCTCTGCGTTTAGCTTAATTTAAAGTGTGTAGATGGCGCTTGTTTAATCTTTGCTTATTTAACAGCGCCAGTTGACAGTAGGTCTCAAGCAAACGTTACGCTCTGTGTTTAGTTTAATTTAAAGTGTGTAGATAGTTTTTGATTAAACTTTGTTTATTTAACAGCGCCAGTAGACAGTTGATCTCCAGCAACCGTCACGCTCTGTGTTTAGTTTAATTTAAAGTGTGTAGATAACTCTTGCTAAATCTTTGCTCATTTTACAGCGCCAGTTGACAGTTGGTCTCCAGCAAACGTCTTGCTCTGTGTTTAGTTTAATTTAAAGTGTGTAGATAGTTTTTGATTAAACTTTGCTTATTTAACAGCGCCAGTAGACTGTTGGTATTCAGCAACCATCACGCTCTGCGTTTAGTTTAATTTAAAGTGTGTAGATGGCGCTTGTTTAATCTGTGCTCATTTTACAGTGCAGTAATCAGTTGGTCTCCAGTGAACGTCACGCACTGTGTTTAGCTTAATTTAAAGTGTGTAGATAGTTTTTGATTAATCATTGCTTATTTAACAGCGCCAGTAGACAGTTAATCTCCAGCAACCGTCACCCTCTGTGTTTAGTTTAATTTAAAGTGTGTTAGATAGCTCTTGCTAAATCTTTGCTCATTTTACAGCGCCAGTTGACAGTTGGTCTCCAGCAAACGTCTCGCTCTGTGTTTAGTTTAATTTAAAGTGTGTAGATAGTTTTTGATTAAACTTTGCTTATTTAACAGCGCCAGTAGACTGTTGGTATTCAGCAACCATCACGCTCTGCGTTTAGTTTAATTTAAAGTGTGTAGATGGCGCTTGTTTAATCTTTGCTTATTTAAAAGCGCCAGTAGACAGTTGGTCTCCAGCAAACGTCACACTTTGTGGTTATTTTAATTTATAGTGTGTAGATAGCTATTGTTAAATCTTAGCTTATTTAACAGCGCCAGTAGACGGTTGTTCTTTAACAACCGACTCGCTCTGCGTTTAGTTTAATTTAAAGTGTGTAGATAGCTCTTGTTGAATCTTTGCTTATTTAACGGCGCCAGTAGACAGTTGGTCTTCAGCAACCGTGACGCTCTGTGTTTAGATTAATTTAAAGTGTGTAGATGGTTCTTGTTTAATCTTTGCTTATTTATCAGCACCAGTAGACAGTTGATCTCCAGCAACCGTCACGCTCTGTGTTTAGTATAATTTAAAGTGTGTAAATAGTTTTTGATTAATATTTGCTTATTTAATCAGCGCCAGTAGACAGTTGGTCTTCTGCATCCGTTCCGCTCTGCGTTTAGCTTAATTTAAAGTGTGTAGATGGCTCTTGTTTAATCTGTGCTGATTTTACAGTGCCAGTAGACAGTTGGTCTCCAGTGAACGTCACGCACTGTGTTTAGATTAATTTAAAGTGTGTAGATATTTTTTGATTAATCATTGCTTATTTAACAGCGCCAGTAGACAGTTGGTCTTCTGCAGCCGTCATGCTCTGCGTTTAGCTTAATTTAAAGTGTGTAGATGGCTCTTGTTCAATCTTTGCTTATTTAACAGCGCCAGTAGACAGTTGGTCTCCAGCATACGTCACGCACTGAGTTTAGATTAATTTAAAGTGTGTAGATAGTTTTTGATTAAACTTTGCCTATTTAACAGCGTCAGTAGACTGTTGGTATTCAGCAACCATCACGCTATGCGTTTAGTTTAATTTAAAGTGTGTAGATGGCGCTTGTTTAATCTTTGCTTATTTAACAGCGCCAGTTGACAGTAGGTCTCCAGCAAACGTTACGCTCTGTGTTTAGTTTAATTTAAAGTGTGTAGATAGTTTTTGATTAAACTTTGTTTATTTAACAGCGCCAGTAGACAGTTGATCTCCAGCAACCGTCACGCTCTGTGTTTAGTTTAATTTAAAGTGTGTAGATAACTCTTGTTTAATATTTGCTCATTTTACAGCGCCAGTAGGCAGATGGTCTCCAGCAAACGTCTCGCACTGTTTTCGATTAATTTACAGTGTGTAAATAGTTTTTGATTAATCTTTGCTTATTTAACAGCGCCAGTAGACAGTTGATCTCCAGCAACCGTCACGCTCTGTGTTTAGTATAATTTAAAGTGTGTAAATAGTTTTTGATTAATATTTGCTTATTTATCAGCGCCAGTAGACAGTTGGTCTTCTGCATCCGTTCCGCTCTGCGTTTAGCTTAATTTAAAGTGTGTAGATGGCGCTTGTTTAATCTTTGCTTATTTAACAGCGCCAGTTGACAGTAGGTCTCAAGCAAACGTTACGCTCTGTGTTTAGTTTAATTTAAAGTGTGTAGATAGTTTTTGATTAAACTTTGTTTATTTAACAGCGCCAGTAGACAGTTGATCTCCAGCAACCGTCACGCTCTGTGTTTAGTTTAATTTAAAGTGTGTAGATAACTCTTGCTAAATCTTTTCTCATTTTACAGCGCCAGTTGACAGTTGGTCTCCAGCAAACGTCTTGCTCTGTGTTTAGTTTAATTTAAAGTGTGTAGATAGTTTTTGATTAAACTTTGCTTATTTAACAGCGCCAGTAGACTGTTGGTATTCAGCAACCATCACGCTCTGCGTTTAGTTTAATTTAAAGTGTGTAGATGGCGCTTGTTTAATCTGTGCTCATTTTACAGTGCAGTAATCAGTTGGTCTCCAGTGAACGTCACGCACTGTGTTTAGCTTAATTTAAAGTGTGTAGATAGTTTTTGATTAATCATTGCTTATTTAACAGCGCCAGTAGACAGTTAATCTCCAGCAACCGTCACCCTCTGTGTTTAGTTTAATTTAAAGTGTGTAGATAGCTCTTGCTAAATCTTTGCTCATTTTACAGCGCCAGTTGACAGTTGGTCTCCAGCAAACGTCTCGCTCTGTGTTTAGTTTAATTTAAAGTGTGTAGATAATTTTTGATTTAAACTTTGCTTATTTAACAGCGCCAGTAGACTGTTGGTATTCAGCAACCATCACGCTCTGCGTTTAGTTTAATTTAAAGTGTGTAGATGGCGCTTGTTTAATCTTTGCTTATTTAAAAGCGCCAGTAGACAGTTGGTCTCCAGCAAACGTCACACTTTGTGGTTATTTTAATTTATAGTGTGTAGATAGCTATTGTTAAATCTTAGCTTATTTAACAGCGCCAGTAGACGGTTGTTCTTTAACAACCGACTCGCTCTGCGTTTAGTTTAATTTGAAGTGTGTAGATAGCTCTTGTTGAATCTTTGCTTATTTAACGGCGCCAGTAGACAGTTGGTCTTCAGCAACCGTGATGCTCTGTGTTTAGTTTAATTTAAAGTGTGTAGATGGTTCTTGTTTAATCTTTGCTTATTTATCAGCACCAGTAGACAGTTGATCTCCAGCAACCGTCACGCTCTGTGTTTAGTATAATTTAAAGTGTGTAAATAGTTTTTGATTAATATTTGCTTATTTAACAGCGCCAGTAGACAGTTGGACTTTGCATCCGTTCCGCTCTGCGTTTAGCTTAATTTAAAGTGTGTAGATGGCTCTTGTTTAATCTGTGCTGATTTTACAGTGCCAGTAGACAGTTGGTCTGCAGTGAACGTCACGCACTGTGTTTAGATTAATTTAAAGTGTGTAGATAGTTTTTTAATATCATTGCTTATTTAACAGCGCCAGTAGACAGTTGGTCTTCTGCAGCCGTCATGCTCTGCGTTTAGCTTAATTTAAAGTGTGTAGATGGCTCTTGTTCAATCTTTGCATATTTAACAGCGCCAGTAGACAGTTGGATTCCAGCATACGTCACGCACTGAGTTTAGATTAATTTAAAGTGTGTAGATAGTTTTTGATTAAACTTTGCTTATTTAACAGCGTCAGTAGACTGTTGGTATTCAGCAACCATCACGCTCTGCGTTTAGTTTAATTTAAAGTGTGTAGATGGCGCTTGTTTAATCTTTGCTTATTTAACAGCGCCAGTTGACAGTAGGTCTCCAGCAAACGTTACGCTCTGTGTTTAGTTTAATTTAAAGTGTGTGGATAGTTTTTGATTAAACTTTGTTTATTTAACAGCGCCAGTAGACAGTTGATCTCCAGCAACCGTCACGCTCTGTGTTTAGTTTAATTTAAAGTGTGTAGATAACTCTTGTTTAATCTTTGCTCATTTTACAGTGCCAGTAGGCAGATGGTCTCCAGCAAACGTCTCGCACTGTTTTCGATTAATTTAAAGTGTGTAAATAGTTTTTGATTAATCTTTGCTTATTTAACAGCGCCAGTAGACAGTTGGTCTTCTGCAACCGTCATGCTCTGCGTTTAGCTCAATTTAAAGTGTGTAGATGGCGCTTGTTTAATCTTTGCTTATTTAACAGCGCCAGTTGACAGTAGGTCTCCAGCAAACGTCACGCTCTGTGTTTAGTTTAATTTAAAGTGTGTAGATAATTTTTGATTAAACTTTGCTTATTTAATAGCGCCAGTAGACTGTTGGTATTCAGCAACCATCACGCTCTGCGTTTAGTTTAATTTAAAGTGTGTAGATGGCGCTTGTTTAATCTTTGCTTATTTAAAATAGCCAGTAGACAGTTGGTCTCCAGCAAACGTCACACTTTGTGGATATTTTAATTTATAGTGTGTAGATAGCTATTGTTAAATCTTAGCTTATTTAACGGCGCCAGTAGACAGTTGGTCTTCAGCAACCGTGACGCTCTGTGTTTAGTTTAATTTAAAGTGTGTAGATGGTTCTTGTTTAATCTTTGCTTATTTATCAGCACCAGTAGACAGTTGATCTCCAGCAACCGTCACGCTCTGTGTTTAGTATAATTTAAAGTGTGTAAATAGTTTTTGATTAATATTTGCTTATTTATCAGCGCCAGTAGACAGTTGGTCTTCTGCATCCGTTCCGCTCTGCGTTTAGCTTAATTTAAAGTGTGTAGATGGCGCTTGTTTAATCTTTGCTTATTTAACAGCGCCAGTTGACAGTAGGTCTCAAGCAAACGTTACGCTCTGTGTTTAGTTTAATTTAAAGTGTGTAGATAGTTTTTGATTAAACTTTGTTTATTTAACAGCGCCAGTAGACAGTTGATCTCCAGCAACCGTCACGCTCTGTGTTTAGTTTAATTTAAAGTGTGTAGATAACTCTTGCTAAATCTTTGCTCATTTTACAGCGCCAGTTGACAGTTGGTCTCCAGCAAACGTCTTGCTCTGTGTTTAGTTTAATTTAAAGTGTGTAGATAGTTTTTGATTAAACTTTGCTTATTTAACAGCGCCAGTAGACTGTTGGTATTCAGCAACCATCACGCTCTGCGTTTAGTTTAATTTAAAGTGTGTAGATGGCGCTTGTTTAATCTGTGCTCATTTTACAGTGCAGTAATCAGTTGGTCTCCAGTGAACGTCACGCACTGTGTTTAGCTTAATTTAAAGTGTGTAGATAGTTTTTGATTAATCATTGCTTATTTAACAGCGCCAGTAGACAGTTAATCTCCAGCAACCGTCACCCTCTGTGTTTAGTTTAATTTAAAGTGTGTTAGATAGCTCTTGCTAAATCTTTGCTCATTTTACAGCGCCAGTTGACAGTTGGTCTCCAGCAAACGTCTCGCTCTGTGTTTAGTTTAATTTAAAGTGTGTAGATAGTTTTTGATTAAACTTTGCTTATTTAACAGCGCCAGTAGACTGTTGGTATTCAGCAACCATCACGCTCTGCGTTTAGTTTAATTTAAAGTGTGTAGATGGCGCTTGTTTAATCTTTGCTTATTTAAAAGCGCCAGTAGACAGTTGGTCTCCAGCAAACGTCACACTTTGTGGTTATTTTAATTTATAGTGTGTAGATAGCTATTGTTAAATCTTAGCTTATTTAACAGCGCCAGTAGACGGTTGTTCTTTAACAACCGACTCGCTCTGCGTTTAGTTTAATTTAAAGTGTGTAGATAGCTCTTGTTGAATCTTTGCTTATTTAACGGCGCCAGTAGACAGTTGGTCTTCAGCAACCGTGACGCTCTGTGTTTAGTTTAATTTAAAGTGTGTAGATGGTTCTTGTTTAATCTTTGCTTATTTATCAGCACCAGTAGACAGTTGATCTCCAGCAACCGTCACGCTCTGTGTTTAGTATAATTTAAAGTGTGTAAATAGTTTTTGATTAATATTTGCTTATTTATCAGCGCCAGTAGACAGTTGGTCTTCTGCATCCGTTCCGCTCTGCGTTTAGCTTAATTTAAAGTGTGTAGATGGCTCTTGTTTAATCTGTGCTGATTTTACAGTGCCAGTAGACAGTTGGTCTCCAGTGAACGTCACGCACTGTGTTTAGATTAATTTAAAGTGTGTAGATATTTTTTGATTAATCATTGCTTATTTAACAGCGCCAGTAGACAGTTGGTCTTCTGCAGCCGTCATGCTCTGCGTTTAGCTTAATTTAAAGTGTGTAGATGGCTCTTGTTCAATCTTTGCTTATTTAACAGCGCCAGTAGACAGTTGGTCTCCAGCATACGTCACGCACTGAGTTTAGATTAATTTAAAGTGTGTAGATAGTTTTTGATTAAACTTTGCCTATTTAACAGCGTCAGTAGACTGTTGGTATTCAGCAACCATCACGCTATGCGTTTAGTTTAATTTAAAGTGTGTAGATGGCGCTTGTTTAATCTTTGCTTATTTAACAGCGCCAGTTGACAGTAGGTCTCCAGCAAACGTTACGCTCTGTGTTTAGTTTAATTTAAAGTGTGTAGATAGTTTTTGATTAAACTTTGTTTATTTAACAGCGCCAGTAGACAGTTGATCTCCAGCAACCGTCACGCTCTGTGTTTAGTTTAATTTAAAGTGTGTAGATAACTCTTGTTTAATATTTGCTCATTTTACAGCGCCAGTAGGCAGATGGTCTCCAGCAAACGTCTCGCACTGTTTTCGATTAATTTAAAGTGTGTAAATAGTTTTTGATTAATCTTTGCTTATTTAACAGCGCCAGTAGACAGTTGGTCTTCTGCAACCGTCATGCTCTGCGTTTAGCTTAATTTAAAGTGTGTAGATGGCTCTTGTTCAATCTTTGCTTATTTAACAGCGCCAGTAGACAGTTGGTCTCCAGCATACGTCACGCACTGAGTTTAGATTAATTTAAAGTGTGTAGATAGTTTTTGATTAAACTTTGCTTATTTAACAGCGTCAGTAGACTGTTGGTATTTAGCAACCATCACGCTCTGCGTTTAGTTTAATTTAAAGTGTGTAGATGGCGCTTGTTTAATCTTTGCTTATTTAACAGCGCCAGTTGACAGTAGGTCTCCAGCAAACGTCACAATCTGTGTTTAGTTTAATTTAAAGTGTGTAGATAATTTTTGATTAAACTTTGCTTATTTAACAGCGCCAGTAGACTGTTGGTATTCAGCAACGATCACGCTCTGCGTTTAGTTTTATTTAATGTGTGTAGATGGCGCTTGTTTAATCTGTGCTCATTTTACAGTGCAGTAGACAGTTGGTCTCCAGTGAACGTCACGCACTGTGCTTAGATTAATTTAAAGTGTGTAGATAGTTTTTGATTAATCATTGCTTATTTAACAGCGCCAGTAGACAGTTAATCTCCAGCAACCGTCACCCTCTGTGTTTAGATTAATTTAAAGTGTGTAGATAGCTCTTACTAAATCTTTGCTCATTTTACAGCGCCAGTTGACAGTTGGTCTCCAGCAAACGTCTCGCTCTGTGTTTAGTTTAATTTAAAGTGTGTAGATAGTTTTTGATTAAACTTTGCTTATTTAACAGCGCCAGTAGACTGTTGGTATTCAGCAACCATCACGCTCTGCGTTTAGTTTAATTTAAAGTGTGTAGATGGCGCTTGTTATAATCTTTGCTTATTTAAAAGCGCCAGTAGACAGTTGGTCTCCAGCAAACGTCACACTTTGTGGTTATTTTAATTTATAGTGTGTAGATAGCTATTGTTAAATCTTAGCTTATTTAACAGCGCCAGTAGACGGTTGTTCTTTAACAACCGACTCGCTCTGCGTTTAGTTTAATTTGAAGTGTGTAGATAGCTCTTGTTGAATCTTTGCTTATTTAACGGCGCCAGTAGACAGTTGGTCTTCAGCAACCGTGATGCTCTGTGTTTAGTTTAATTTAAAGTGTGTAGATGGTTCTTGTTTAATCTTTGCTTATTTATCAGCACCAGTAGACAGTTGATCTCCAGCAACCGTCACGCTCTGTGTTTAGTATAATTTAAAGTGTGTAAATAGTTTTTGATTAATATTTGCTTATTTAACAGCGCCAGTAGACAGTTGGACTTTTGCATCCGTTCCGCTCTGCGTTTAGCTTAATTTAAAGTGTGTAGATGGCTCTTGTTTAATCTGTGCTGATTTTACAGTGCCAGTAGACAGTTGGTCTCCAGTGAACGTCACGCACTGTGTTTAGATTAATTTAAAGTGTGTAGATAGTTTTTTAATATCATTGCTTATTTAACAGCGCCAGTAGACAGTTGGTCTTCTGCAGCCGTCATGCTCTGCGTTTAGCTTAATTTAAAGTGTGTAGATGGCTCTTGTTCAATCTTTGCTTATTTAACAGCGCCAGTAGACAGTTGGTCTCCAGCATACGTCACGCACTGAGTTTAGATTAATTTAAAGTGTGTAGATAGTTTTTGATTAAACTTTGCTTATTTAACAGCGTCAGTAGACTGTTGGTATTCAGCAACCATCACGCTCTGCGTTTAGTTTAATTTAAAGTGTGTAGATGGCGCTTGTTTAATCTTTGCTTATTTAACAGCGCCAGTTGACAGTAGGTCTCCAGCAAACGTCACGCTCTGTGTTTAGTTTAATTTAAAGTGTGTAGATAATTTTTGATTAAACTTTGCTTATTTAACAGCGCCAGTAGACTGTTGGTATTCAGCAACCATCACGCTCTGCCTTTAGTTTAATTTAAAGTGTGTATATGGCGCTTGTTTAATCTTTGCTTATTTAAAAGCGCCAGTAGACAGTTGGTCTCCAGCAAACGTCACACTTTGTGGTTATTTTAATTTAAAGTGTGTAGATGGCGCTTGTTTAATCTTTGCTTATTTAACAGCGCCAGTTGACAGTAGGTCTCCAGCATACGTCACGCACTGAGTTTAGATTAATTTAAAGTGTGTAGATAGTTTTTGATTAAACTTTGCCTATTTAACAGCGTCAGTAGACTGTTGGTATTCAGCAACCATCACGCTATGCGTTTAGTTTAATTTAAAGTGTGTAGATGGCGCTTGTTTAATCTTTGCTTATTTAACAGCGCCAGTTGACAGTAGGTCTCCAGCAAACGTTACGCTCTGTGTTTAGTTTAATTTAAAGTGTGTAGATAGTTTTTGATTAAACTTTGTTTATTTAACAGCGCCAGTAGACAGTTGATCTCCAGCAACCGTCACTCTCTGTGTTTAGTTTAATTTAAAGTGTGTAGATAACTCTTGTTTAATCTTTGCTCATTTTACAGCGCCAGTAGGCAGATGGTCTCCAGCAAACGTCTCGCACTGTTTTCGATTAATTTAAAGTGTGTAAATAGTTTTTGATTAATCTTTGCTTATTTAACAGCGCCAGTAGACAGTTGGTCTTCTGCAACCGTCATGCTCTGCGTTTAGCTTAATTTAAAGTGTGTAGATGGCTCTTGTTCAATCTTTGCTTATTTAACAGCGCCAGTAGACAGTTGGTCTCCAGCATACGTCACGCACTGAGTTTAGATTAATTTAAAGTGTGTAGATAGTTTTTGATTAAACTTTGCTTATTTAACAGCGTCAGTAGACTGTTGGTATTTAGCAACCATCACGCTTTGCGTTTAGTTTAATTTAAAGTGTGTAGATGGCGCTTGTTTAATCTTTGCTTATTTAACAGCGCCAGTTGACAGTAGGTCTCCAGCAAACGTCACGCTCTGTGTTTAGTTTAATTTAAAGTGTGTAGATAATTTTTGATTAAACTTTGCTTATTTAACAGCGCCAGTAGACTGTTGGTATTCAGCAACCATCACGCTCTGCGTTTAGTTTAATTTAAAGTGTGTAGATGGCGCTTCGTTTAATCTGTGCTCATTTTACAGTGCAGTAGACAGTTGGTCTCCAGTGAACGTCACGCACTGTGTTTAGATTAATTTAAAGTGTGTAGATAGTTTTTGATTAATCATTGCTTATTTAACAGCGCCAGTAGACAGTTAATCTCCAGCAACCGTCACCCTCTGTGTTTAGTTTAATTTAAAGTGTGTAGATAGCTCTTACTAAATCTTTGCTCATTTTATAGCGCCAGTTGACAGTTGGTCTCCAGCAAACGTCTCGCTCTGTGTTTAGTTTAATTTAAAGTGTGTAGATAGTTTTTGATTAAACTTTGCTTATTTAACAGCGCCAGTAGACTGTTGGTATTCAGCAACCATCACGCTCTGCGTTTAGTTTTAATTTAAAGTGTGTAGATGGCGCTTGTTTAATCTTTGCTTATTTAAAAGCGCCAGTAGACAGTTGGTCTCCAGCAAACGTCACACTTTGTGGTTATTTTAATTTATAGTGTGTAGATAGCTATTGTTAAATCTTAGCTTATTTAACAGCGCCAGTAGACGGTTGTTCTTTAACAACCGACTCGCTCTGCGTTTAGTTTAATTTGAAGTGTGTAGATAGCTCTTGTTGAATCTTTGCTTATTTAACGGCGCCAGTAGACAGTTGGTCTTCAGCAACCGTGACTGCTCTGTGTTTAGTTTAATTTAAAGTGTGTAGATGGTTCTTGTTAATCTTTGCTTATTTATCAGCACCAGTAGACAGTTGATCTCCAGCAACCGTCACGCTCTGTGTTTAGTATAATTTAAAGTGTGTAAATAGTTTTTGATTAATATTTGCTTATTTAACAGCGCCAGTAGACAGTTGGTCTTTTGCATCCGTTCCGCTCTGCGTTTAGCTTAATTTAAAAGTGTGTAGATGGCTCTTGTTTAATCTGTGCTGATTTTACAGTGCCAGTAGACAGTTGGTCTGCAGTGAACGTCACGCACTGTGTTTAGATTAATTTAAAGTGTGTAGATAGTTTTTTAATATCATTGCTTATTTAACAGCGCCAGTAGACAGTTGGTCTTCTGCAGCCGTCATGCTCTGCGTTTAGCTTAATTTAAAGTGTGTAGATGGCTCTTGTTCAATCTTTGCATATTTAACAGCGCCAGTAGACAGTTGGATTCCAGCATACGTCACGCACTGAGTTTAGATTAATTTAAAGTGTGTAGATAGTTTTTGATTAAACTTTGCTTATTTAACAGCGTCAGTAGACTGTTGGTATTCAGCAACCATCACGCTCTGCGTTTAGTTTAATTTAAAGTGTGTAGATGGCGCTTGTTTAATCTTTGCTTATTTAACAGCGCCAGTTGACAGTAGGTCTCCAGCAAACGTTACGCTCTGTGTTTAGTTTAATTTAAAGTGTGTGGATAGTTTTTGATTAAACTTTGTTTATTTAACAGCGCCAGTAGACAGTTGATCTCCAGCAACCGTCACGCTCTGTGTTTAGTTTAATTTAAAGTGTGTAGATAACTCTTGTTTAATCTTTGCTCATTTTACAGTGCCAGTAGGCAGATGGTCTCCAGCAAACGTCTCGCACTGTTTTCGATTAATTTAAAGTGTGTAAATAGTTTTTGATTAATCTTTGCTTATTTAACAGCGCCAGTAGACAGTTGGTCTTCTGCAACCGTCATGCTCTGCGTTTAGCTCAATTTAAAGTGTGTAGATGGCGCTTGTTTAATCTTTGCTTATTTAACAGCGCCAGTTGACAGTAGGTCTCCAGCAAACGTCACGCTCTGTGTTTAGTTTAATTTAAAGTGTGTAGATAATTTTTGATTAAACTTTGCTTATTTAATAGCGCCAGTAGACTGTTGGTATTCAGCAACCATCACGCTCTGCGTTTAGTTTAATTTAAAGTGTGTAGATGGCGCTTGTTTAATCTTTGCTTATTTAAAATAGCCAGTAGACAGTTGGTCTCCAGCAAACGTCACACTTTGTGGATATTTTAATTTATAGTGTGTAGATAGCTATTGTTAAATCTTAGCTTATTTAACGGCGCCAGTAGACAGTTGGTCTTCAGCAACCGTGACGCTCTGTGTTTAGTTTAATTTAAAGTGTGTAGATGGTTCTTGTTTAATCTTTGCTTATTTATCAGCACCAGTAGACAGTTGATCTCCAGCAACCGTCACGCTCTGTGTTTAGTATAATTTAAAGTGTGTAAATAGTTTTTGATTAATATTTGCTTATTTATCAGCGCCAGTAGACAGTTGGTCTTCTGCATCCGTTCCGCTCTGCGTTTAGCTTAATTTAAAGTGTGTAGATGGCGCTTGTTTAATCTTTGCTTATTTAACAGCGCCAGTTGACAGTAGGTCTCAAGCAAACGTTACGCTCTGTGTTTAGTTTAATTTAAAGTGTGTAGATAGTTTTTGATTAAACTTTGTTTATTTAACAGCGCCAGTAGACAGTTGATCTCCAGCAACCGTCACGCTCTGTGTTTAGTTTAATTTAAAGTGTGTAGATAACTCTTGCTAAATCTTTGCTCATTTTACAGCGCCAGTTGACAGTTGGTCTCCAGCAAACGTCTTGCTCTGTGTTTAGTTTAATTTAAAGTGTGTAGATAGTTTTTGATTAAACTTTGCTTATTTAACAGCGCCAGTAGACTGTTGGTATTCAGCAACCATCACGCTCTGCGTTTAGTTTAATTTAAAGTGTGTAGATGGCGCTTGTTTAATCTGTGCTCATTTTACAGTGCAGTAATCAGTTGGTCTCCAGTGAACGTCACGCACTGTGTTTAGCTTAATTTAAAGTGTGTAGATAGTTTTTGATTAATCATTGCTTATTTAACAGCGCCAGTAGACAGTTAATCTCCAGCAACCGTCACCCTCTGTGTTTAGTTTAATTTAAAGTGTGTTGATAGCTCTTGCTAAATCTTTGCTCATTTTACAGCGCCAGTTGACAGTTGGTCTCCAGCAAACGTCTCGCTCTGTGTTTAGTTTAATTTAAAGTGTGTAGATAGTTTTTGATTAAACTTTGCTTATTTAACAGCGCCAGTAGACTGTTGGTATTCAGCAACCATCACGCTCTGCGTTTAGTTTAATTTAAAGTGTGTAGATGGCGCTTGTTTAATCTTTGCTTATTTAAAAGCGCCAGTAGACAGTTGGTCTCCAGCAAACGTCACACTTTGTGGTTATTTTAATTTATAGTGTGTAGATAGCTATTGTTAAATCTTAGCTTATTTAACAGCGCCAGTAGACGTTGTTCTTTAACAACCGACTCGCTCTGCGTTTAGTTTAATTTAAAGTGTGTAGATAGCTCTTGTTGAATCTTTGCTTATTTAACGGCGCCAGTAGACAGTTGGTCTTCAGCAACCGTGACGCTCTGTGTTTAGATTAATTTAAAGTGTGTAGATGGTTCTTGTTTAATCTTTGCTTATTTATCAGCACCAGTAGACAGTTGATCTCCAGCAACCGTCACGCCTCTGTGTTTAGTATAATTTAAAGTGTGTAAATAGTTTTTGGATTAATATTTGCTTATTTATCAGCGCCAGTAGACAGGTTGGTACTTCTGCATCCGTTCCGCTCTGCGTTTAGCTTAATTTAAAGTGTGTAGATGGCTCTTGTTTAATCTGTGCTGATTTTACAGTGCCAGTAGACAGTTGGTCTCCAGTGAACGTCACGCACTGTGTTTAGATTAATTTAAAGTGTGTAGAATATTTTTTGATTAATCATTGCTTATTTAACAGCGCCAGTAGACAGTTGGTCTTCTGCAGCCGTCATGCTCTGCGTTTAGCTTAATTTAAAGTGTGTAGATGGCTCTTGTTCAATCTTTGCTTATTTAACAGCGCCAGTAGACAGTTGGTCTCCAGCATACGTCACGCACTGAGTTTAGATTAATTTAAAGTGTGTAGATAGTTTTTGATTAAACTTTGCCTATTTAACAGCGTCAGTAGACTGTTGGTATTCAGCAACCATCACGCTATGCGTTTAGTTTAATTTAAAGTGTGTAGATGGCGCTTGTTTAATCTTTGCTTATTTAACAGCGCCAGTTGACAGTAGGTCTCCAGCAACGTTACGCTCTGTGTTTAGTTTAATTTAAAGTGTGTAGATAGTTTTTGATTAAACTTTGTTTATTTAACAGCGCCAGTAGACAGTTGATCTCCAGCAACCGTCACGCTCTGTGTTTAGTTTAATTTAAAGTGTGTAGATAACTCTTACTAAATCTTGCTCATGTTTACAGCGCCAGTTGACAGTTGGTCTCCAGCAAACGTCTCGCTCTGTGTTTAGTTTAATTAAAGTGTGTAGATAGTTTTTGATTAAACTTTGCTTATTTAACAGCGCCAGTAGACTGTTGGTATTCAGCAACCATCACGCTCTGCGTTTAGTTTAATTTAAAGTGTGTAGATGGCGCTTGTATAATCTTTGCTTATTTAAAAGCGCCAGTAGACAGTTGGTCTCCAGCAAACGTCACACTTTGTGGTTATTTTAATTTGTAGTGTGTAGATAGCTATTGTTAAATCTTAGCTTATTTAACAGCGCCAGTAGACGGTTGTTCTTTAACAACCGACTCGCTATGCGTTTAGTTTAATTTGAAGTGTGTAGATAGCTCTTGTTGAATCTTTGCTTATTTAACGGCGCCAGTAGACAGTTGGTCTTCAGCAACCGTGATGCTCTGTGTTTAGTTTAATTTAAAGTGTGTAGATGGTTCTTGTTTAATCTTTGCTTATTTATCAGCACCAGTAGACAGTTGATCTCCAGCAACCGTCACGCTCTGTGTTTAGTATAATTTAAAGTGTGTAAATAGTTTTTGATTAATATTTGCTTATTTACAGCGCCAGTAGACTAGTTGGACTTTTGCATCCGTTCCGCTCTGCGTTTAGCTTAATTTAAAGTGTGTAGATGGCTCTTGTTTAATCTGTGCTGATTTTACAGTGCCAGTAGACAGTTGGTCTCCAGTGAACGTCACGCACTGTGTTTAGATTAATTTAAAGTGTGTAGATAGTTTTTTGATTAATCATTGCTTATTTAACAGCGCCAGTAGACAGTTGGTCTTCTGCAGCCGTCATGCTCTGCGTTTAGCTTAATTTAAAGTGTGTAGATGGCTCTTGTTCAATCTTTGCTTATTTAACAGCGCCAGTAGACAGTTGGTCTCCAGCATACGTCACGCACTGAGTTTAGATTAATTTAAAGTGTGTAGATAGTTTTTGATTAAACTTTGCTTATTTAACAGCGTCAGTAGACTGTTGGTATTCAGCAACCATCACGCTCTGCGTTTAGTTTAATTTAAAGTGTGTAGATGGCGCTTGTTTAATCTTTGCTTATTTAACAGCGCCAGTTGACAGTAGGTCTCCAGCAAACGTCACGCTCTGTGTTAGTTTAATTTAAAGTGTGTAGATAATTTTTGATTAAACTTTGCTTATTTAACAGCGCCAGTAGACTGTTGGTATTCAGCAACCATCACGCTCTGCCTTTAGTTTAATTTAAAGTGTGTATATGGCGCTTGTTTAATCTTTGCTTATTTAAAAGCGCCAGTAGACAGGTTGGTCCTCCAGCAAACGTCACACTTTGTGGTTATTTTAATTTAAAGTGTGTAGATGGCGCTTGTTTAATCTTTGCTTATTTAACAGCGCCAGTTGACAGTAGGTCTCCAGCATACGTCACGCACTGAGTTTAGATTAATTTAAAGTGTGTAGATAGTTTTTGATTAAACTTTGCCTATTTAACAGCGTCAGTAGACTGTTGGTATTCAGCAACCATCACGCTATGCGTTTAGTTTAATTTAAAGTGTGTAGATGGCGCTTGTTTAATCTTTGCTTATTTACACAGCGCCAGTTGACAGTAGGTCTCCAGCAAACGTTACGCTCTGTGTTTAGTTTAATTTAAAGTGTGTAGATAGTTTTTGATTAAACTTTGTTTATTTAACAGCGCCAGTAGACAGTTGATCTCCAGCAACCGTCACTCTCTGTGTTTAGTTTAATTTAAAGTGTGTAGATAACTCTTGTTTAATCTTTGCTCATTTTACAGCGCC